>PVJI01013632.1:0-47223 GCA_004026765.1 Micronycteris hirsuta
CAGCTGCTCCTCGAAAGCCTACGGAGAAGGGAGATCCGTTGACCCCTCAGGCTCTCCCTGAGCCTGCAGGGCAGGATTGAGGACCTGGGCTCCTCCTCAAAACCCAGGTGGAGGTGGCACCTTCAGGTCCACATCTGGTGCCACTCGGAAGTCAAAGCCGGCGCTCATGGTAGCAGGTACCACGTTAAAGGCCACGCCGCCTTCTAGCTTAGTCAGGTTCACGGAGGTCACGGCCCCCAGCTTCAGGTGGGGGTTTGACTGCAGCCTGCAGTGGGGGCAGGGATGGGGCAGCAAGGGGACAACAGATAAAAAATTGGCTCGAGGACATCCCTCCAGTCTGGCACAGCCTCCCAGAGCCCGCCCCTCCCGGCCTGCCTCACCTCTGCCTCTCCTTCTCCCGGAACGCCAGGATGGAGCTCACGACCTTGTGCTAGGAGAGCGAGGGGTTACGTGTGAGGGAGGCCCCAGGACGGAGCTTGGGGACTCCCGAACCCCCTCCCTGGGGGCCACCCACCAGCTTCTCGGCAGCTGTATCCTCAATGAATCTGGAGCCGTGGCCTGGCTTCCCGGTGCTGGTGACCCGCACCCCTGGGTGATTCAGGGAAAGGGGGTGCCTTCAGCATGGGAGACACCGGGAAAGCACTCAGCCCCGGGGTGGGTCTGCCCCTCATTCCAAGCTCCTCTGGCAGGGCTCTCTCCTTGCAGGAGTGCACAGTGCGGGGCTGGTCCCGCCCCCAGAAGCTCAGGAAGGGGAGGCCCAGGTAGGAAGGGGCCGGGAGGCAGAGGCCCTGGGCTCCCTTCTGGCCTAGTCTCCCATCTGCACAGTGACCCTCCCTCCAAACCATACTCACACCAGGGGCTCCGCTCACTGTAGAAGACAGTGAAGGCGTCAGTGGGGTTGGCCAGGCCTGAGGAGGCAGGAAAGGGGGTTCAGGGGTGAAGTGGCTCCGCCCCCACTGCAGCCTCCTTATCCCCTGCTGACCACTCAGCAGCCTGCCACCCTGCTCACCCTCATCCAGGGCGAAGCCAGCCCTCAGGGCCTTGAACTCGGGCCGCTGTACGAACAGCTCCATGCCTTGGTGACCCCCAATCTCCTCATCTGTAGAAGCAGCAGGGACGTGAGGTAAGGGAGACATTCCCCCAACACACCCTCCCCCTCCCTGGAGGCGCCATCCCGGAGCCACTCCCACCTGGCACGAAGGTCATGTGGATGGTTCTGGGGAAGCGGTGGCCCTCCGCCTTCAGCCTCCTCACAGCCTCCAGGTACCTGCGGGGCGGTAAGAGGGTGCAAGCCAGGTGCTGAGGGCGCCGCCAGGTGCTTCCGCCAGCAGGCTGGTGCCGTAGGCCTGGGGCCTTGCTCCACCAAAGCCTGGCAGAGGACTCAGGGAAGTCCCTGGCCCTGTCTCCCAATTACTGCCTAATGTCAGGGGTCAAGATGTTCTCTGGCCTTGAGGTCCTCCAGTCACAGCCCTGGTTCTGGGTCATTCCAATGGGCCAGTGGGACACTGTAGGGGACTGAGGATGGGGGACACTCACTGGATGCTGACACACTTCATGTCCTGGGCACCCCTGGCATAGATGTAGCCATCAGCATCCTTGAAGGCCTCAAAGGGGTCATGACTCCAGCACTCCTGGAGGCAGGGGTGGGGAGAGGGCCCCAGGCCCCCAGTTCAGTCATTGCTCCGCCGTGCTCAGCTGTGGCCCTGCCCGAGGAGCCCACTGTAGGGTTGTCGGGGTGGTGGTGAAGGGGGCAGAAGAGGGCTGGAGAGGGTGGCAGACGACCACCCCCATTGCTGCATCCCACCCTGGGTATGAAACAGCCACTGGGCAATGGCTGCTCAAGAGCAGTGATGCCGAGTGAGGTCAAGCCTCAGTGCCAGCACCACCAGGGGTCCTGAGGTCGAGCAGGGGCCCGGCTCATCTTTGTCCCTGTACCACGTCCCATCCTTCCCATCTCCCAGCATGCACACCTTGAAGACAGGTACTACATCCGTGTGGGAGTTGAGCAAGACAGAGGAAAGCTTGGGGTCGGTGCCTGGCCAGGTCAGCACGGTCACCACAAGGCCAGGTGCCACCTGGAGTGGGGCAGGCGGGAGGATCAGCGGAGAGCAACGAGATGCGCCAGGGCTGTTCCACCCCCCGCACTGGGCCCTAGGCTCACCTCCACTTTCTGACAGCCTAGGCCCAGCTGGTGGCCTCTCTCCTCAAGGAAGGCCACGGCAGCCCCTGTGGACACAGGGAGTCAGTCTTGAGGCTGCTGCCACCTTTCCAGGATGCCCCCTGGCCCAGGCAGAGCATGGGGGCACATCCAGAGAAGGGGCCAGACCCCAAAATGGGCTGCTGCCTCCTCAGTGCAGTCCCACATGCCTCAGAGACACCTGTGTTTTTGCTCCCAAGGAAGCAGGTATTTTTGGCCAATCAGTGATCTTCCGTGGAAGGCCAGGTGGGAAGTCCAGGGTTGGAAGCTGGTGTTACTGTCACCCTTGAACCCTGGAAACTAGTGCAGAGGCAGGAGAGTCACCCAACACCTCCCAGATGGAAAATAACAGCAGGAATTTGGACCCATGTACATGGATTCCCAGCCACTGAGCTTGACTCCCTAAGGGCCTCGGCCTTTGTCCAGCCCCAGCAGACTTCTGGAGGCTTGTCTTCCAAGTGGTGCCCCAGTCTCCCCTCCCCCACCTCTAAGCCCAGGGGAGGGAGGGGAAGTCGTTCCTTAACTAGCTACCAGGAGTAACTTGGAAGAACAGCCTTGGCAAGAAAGGTTCCTTCTTAGCCTGGATGGGCTTGTGAGCAGCCTGTAGACACAGGGAAGGGCTCCTGGGGTTGAGGCGCCACTTAGGGCAGCAGAGCGGCGCTCAGCCAGGTGACAGAAGTAGGAACACGGTAAAAAGCACAGTCCCTGCTCCTGCTGCCACCCCCCTACAGGCCCCGGAAACCCCGCGTTCTCACCGTAGTCAGGCTTGGGCTGGACGGTGCGGATGCGCAGGTACCGACGGAAGAGCGTCACGGACGGGTGCTCATCCTCGCGACCCTCGCTGGCCATGGCGCTGCGCGTGGGGAGCTGCGGGCAAAGAGAGTGGCTGCCTACCCCTGCCAGCTGCTGGACGCCACCTGCACACCGCCGGTCCCCAGGGTGGTTCCCCGCACGCCCCACTGGGAGCAGACAGACACCCTGTTTCGGAGCTCCAGTTGTTTCAGGCGCTGTGCTGGCCACTTTGAACACACTTCCTTATTTCATCCCCCAAAGAGCCCCATGAAGTTGTGCCTCTGAAAGCCTCCTCGACAGAGGAGAGAGCCGAGGCTCAGAGAGGCGCGGGGACAGCCTGAGAGGAGCAGAGACAGGTTTGAACCCAGACGTTGACTCCCGCCGCCCTCCTCAAAAAAATTCTCCCCGGTTGCTCGGATTTCATACCATGGAGCCCCAGATCCCCCTACCCCTCTCCAAAGCCCCCCACCTCGCTCTACTCTCAGCACCCGTCTGAAACTGTGGCCGGGACTCAGGGTCCTGCGAGGTCGCAGGCTCAGATCGCTCCCCGCCGAGCACGTGGCTGAACCAGAATCGCGGGGCGGAACCGAAGGCTGCGAGTACCGGGTCTCCTCACGCCCCTGGTTCCAGCCTCCTCCCAGTAATCTCAGGCTTGGACCTCGGATCCCGCCCAGGAGCCGCAGCCTGCACCGCCAGCTTCCCGCGGCGGTGGCCTACCAGCTCCCGGCTGGCCCCGCCTCCACAGGCCCCCGCCCGCCTAGTAGGACACGCCCCTCCTGGCCCCGCCCCTGGGCCCCGAGCTCCGGGTGGCCCCGCCCCCCAGAGGGCGTTACCTCTTGCGGCCTCCAGATTGGACCGGAAGAGAGGGGGGCGGGTACCGACGCCGCTGCTGGGTTCTTCCGGCGCTGGCCCTGTCCGCCCTCTCCCCCGACCTGATGGCTCGGTTCCTTGGGTGGAGAGGGGACTGGTTAATTTGTCCCCCAGCCTGTGAGCTCCAGAAGCCTGGCCCGCCTACCCGCCGGAGCCTGTCCCCGTCAGGGCAACGAACAAACGCCGGACTACGTGCCACGAATGAAGGATACAGGGACGCGCGGGAGCACGGTGACCGCAGGGTGATCGCGAAAACCAGCCGCAGTGAGGGCCAATCTAACAGTGTGTATCAGTGGATATGACCACGTGTCTGACAATACAAGTGTGAGAGGGTGGTTGGGCGTGACAGCCTCTGTGTGACAAAGGATGTCACAGCGAGAGGATGTAATCATGATGCTGTATGATAGTGTAAGAGGTGGGGAAACTCACCAGGCAGGTGGCACACGTGACTGCCCCGTGCCAGGCTCCCTGGGTCTCCTGCAGCCACCAGAGAGGGAGGCTAAAGACACAGGTGTCTCACTGGCCACCCACGGGCTGCACGCAGTTGTAGCTGCTCACTCATGTGCAGTGTGCCCGGCTGCCCTTCGTACTCAGCCAGTTCTGCCCCCTGCTCCAGGGGCTGAGTCAGCTTGGGAGGGGCAGGATTAAAGCCTTTAACCTGTGGCCCAGCTGGCTGGGAGGGTGGGGTAGGCGTCCATCCCAACCCTCCTGGGGTTTAAGTGTGGACTGCTGACCCACACATACCCAGGGGCAAGCAGGCTTGGTGGTTCACCAGCAATGCCATGTTACTTGTTAAACTGCTCTCCACCCCCACCTCTACACACCCTGCTCCCTTGGGCTACAGGCCCTGCATTTCTGATGGATTCAGCTCACTGCCAGACCCTGGGTGGCCCACCAATCCCAGTGGGCATGCAGCAGGAGGATTACCACCCCTCCCCCGGCACTGGCCAAGAGTGTCACACACTGACTCATCCAGTCCTGCAGCCACTTCTGAGCTAGGCGTTACTATTGATGGGGAAACTGAGAGTTAAAGATTTTAGCCTTCGCTCTAGTTGATAGGCTTAAGTGATTAATGCATGTGGAAAGCTGTGTAACAGAAATTGGTATGACTCCAAGCAATTCAGGAGGGAATTGTTGATCAGCAGATAAGGAAGGACTAGGAAAATCGCTGCAGGACTGCAACTGTTATCCCATTAACCTTTTTTTCCCAAACCCCTTTCTTATGAAAAGGTCGACTTGAGATGAGATGTTAAGATGGTTTTTGAGGGTACACAACCCACTGTCTTCTCAGGTCACAGCATCTGAATAAAGCGCCCGTAAAGATTCAATCCCTGTCTCTACATATTGGTTCTGGTAGTGACGGGCAGCACGGACACCCATTTTCCTGGTTTCACTATCTTGTCCATTTTACAGATAAGAAAACTGAGTCACAGAGTGGGGAGGGCAGCTAGGAAGTAGCCCATGTTCTTAGCATTCCCTGGCTACTGGAGCCTCCCTCCAGCTCCCAGCCCGGAAGCAGTCCCACAGCTGCCTCCTACTCCCCGTGCACCCATCCTCCGCCACAGCAGCACCAGGAAACAAGATCTGTCAGTCCTTGGGCATGACAAACATACTTTTATTTATTGTACCTATGAGATGAAATGAGAGGTCCTGCCTGGGCCTGGCCCTCCGGCCTCGGTGCTCTGGTCCCAGGGGCTGCCTCCCTGGTGAGGGACTGGTCCAGATCCAAGCTAAGTGGGTGCACTCAAGGCAGGCGGTCAAGGAAGGCAAGGAGGACGAGGTGGAAGTCTTTCCGCCTGTGGAGGTAGCAGGCATGGCCTGCACCATGCAGCTTCACCACGGAGTGGTTGGGCAGGTGGCGGAGCTGCCGCAGTGACTCCCGAGCCAGGATGCGGTCCAGTTCCCCATACAGGATCAGAGTCGGGGTCTGCAGGGCAAGGCGAGGGGCTGTGAGCCTGCAGCCTGGGGGGGCCGGCCCTCAACCCATCTCCTTCGGGAATCTTCCCCAAACACCCATCTTTTCCATCCAGATCAGGGATGGAGCCATGTATCCTCCATGTGGGACCTGAGTCCTCTACCCCCAGGACAGGGAGCCAGGACCTTTGGAGACCCTCCTCCCAGTACCTTCACGGCCCAGAATTGTTCCTGGGTGTAGTTCTGCGTGGAAGCAGGTGCGATGGGCACGAATCCATGCAGCTGACGGTGGTCTCGCATCAGGAAGGGCAGGGCATAGTGGCCGCTCAGCGAGGGGCTCACCAGCACAGCATTCTGCACCTGCAGGTCCCGCAGCGCGCGCTCCAGCAGCTCCGCCCGCCCCGCCTCTGTGCTGGCCTCCTTTGAAGGCGCCGAGTTCCCAAAACCTGGGAGCAGCAGGAGGCACCAGCTGAGGGGAACTGGGGAGGAACTCAGGACTTTTGCCCACCGCGGTGGGGGAAAAGGGTGGGGAGAGGTGGAGCATGGCACATGCTATTCCGAGTTTTTTTTGTGATGTGATAGGCCTACCAGAAAAACATCTTTCATTCATTGTATTGGCAAAACTAAAAAAGACCAATAACATGCAGAGTTGGGGAAGATGTGGGGAAGTGGGCACTTCCATACATGACTGGTGGGAGGATAAATCTGTGTGGCGGTTTTGGAGAGTAAGGTGATAATTCGCAAAATGTATAAGATGAGTGTCCTCTGGTCCACCAATTGTCCTTGGCAGCTACCCTACAGAAGTGATTGCCCACAGGCTCCAAGAAGCACATCCAAAGATGTTTCGGCTTCCATACTCAAGCATTTCAGCTGACCCTGCGAACTCCAAGTCAACCTCCATATCCGCCGGCAGAGGGATGGCCAGACAGAAGCCGTCCATCCCTCCGAGGGTGCGCACTGCAGACAGGAGGGCCACCGTGTCTGGCACCATCCGCAGACACGGTACTGAGGGAACCGAGGGAACCGAGCTGCAGACCGACCCACGGAGCGGGCAGGGCACCAATCCTGTTTAAGCCCTCCTGCATGTTCTCTGTACCTCTAAGTATGGAAACGTCCCAAGAGGCGCTGGCTCCCCGGAACTGCTGAGGTGAGAGAGGGAGGGAAATGGGGCACAGGTTCTCTGAGGGTGTCACTCTCGTTTGATTTTTTTTAATGACAAGAGCGATAACATAAATCATTTGACAGCTAAAAAACCCAAATGCTCCCTGGTTTGTCATGAAAAAGCTGGTGAGGTCTCCTTAGGCAATCCAGGGAGGCCAGGGAGGCCAGGCAGGTTTTGCCCCGTGACATGCAACAACCCACACAAATTTACAAGGTAGAAAATAAAGACACAGACCTTCTCGTGTAGCCACCTTGTACTGCGACCTGCCTGCTCGTCCAGACTCTGTGGCCACATCTTGGGGCTTTCCTACCCCGCTAAGTCCCCTTCTGGGAAGCTGCCCCCTTGGACCTGCTGCCCCCTGCCTCCCCAGACCCCGGGGGGGGGGCTCTCACCTGGGAGGTCAAGGGCCACAGCCCGGTAGCCCCTCTGTGCCAGCAGCTGCAGCGTGCCCAGCTGCTCCCATGTGTGGGAATTAAAGGCTTTTCCGTGGAGCAGCACCACCTCCACCCTGTGGGTGCACAGGGCAGGGTGGGTCCTGCGGGTCTGCAAGTGGCCCACTCTCCTTCTAGGCTTCTCCCACTGCCCTCCCAGGCCCTGGGCACCCCAAGTTGTGCCGGGGTGCCACACAAGCACTCCCTCTGGCCTGGGCCTTCCACTGGACCCTGGGGTCAGGACCCACCTGCGTGCCCGGCGGAGTGGGAGCACCTGTCTGTAAAAGATGGGGGAGTTGCCAGGAGTGAGACCAGCCAGGACGGTGACGTTGGGACCTCCCGGGAGCCAGGAGGGCTGCTCGGGGGGGCCTGGCAGCCCCACGTACAGCAGCAGCATGAGCAGCAGGCCCAGGCTCAGCAGGGCTGTCTGGGGCTGGTTCATGGAGGCCTGCACCGCAGTCTGCGGGGAAGAGAGGGAGGAGGGACTGGGGTGAAGGCCACAGGAGGCCCCTGGGACCCCATCCCCAGGCCCCATCCAGAAGGCCCCAGCAGAGGAAAAGCTCGGCTTTTACCCTTTGCCCTGCTCTGGGCCAGGGCCTGAGGGTTCACGCCCAACTACTCCACATGCCAGGGCAACGGTTCAGGTACCCCGCTGCATGAGGAGCATCTGAGACACCCCCCGGCACCCAGCCTGCCCAGTGACCATGACTGTTATTGTGCTGGCCAAGACCATTTCCGTTCACTGAGCCCCGTGCTTGGCCCATCACATACAAGGGCCCATGAATTCACACGGGAACACGGGGGAGCGGGCAAGGTTACAGGTCTGTTTTACATGCGGGGACGGAGGCTCAGAGAGCTAGATTCTCTTGCTCAAAGTGCAGAGTGTTAGCAAGCTGGGGAGCTGGGACTTGAACCTAGGGCTGGGCTCCTAACCACTGGGCCTCACTCGGTTTGCCAAGGAGAAAAGCGCAGGGCTGGGATGCGATGGATGAACCAGACCTTGCCGGCGGAACAGCAGTAAGGGTCACCAGAGGTGGACGGCTCGGTGTGAAGAGACGCCCGCTGAGAGCATGTTTGAAATGGTTCTTTTTATCACACTGTATACGCTCATGTGAAAATCAGAATGTGTTTTACCATTGATGGGAACTTTTGATTCTCCAGCCCAGTTGATACTAGGTGGGAGGAGGGCGCATGGAGAATCTTTGGAGGAGGAGAAGCGGGGGCACGCAGGGTGGTGGTGGGGGGGGCGTGCAGGCAGGAGAATGGCACACAGAACGGGAAGCCTGGGGAGATGAATACCACGCCCACCCCCAGCTTCACGTCCAGTGACCTGCTCCATGGACTCCTCCAGTCCAGGTCCTTTGCCAGCCCAGGGGACAGACCTCAGGACCCAGACAGTGAGGAGCCAGGGCTTTGAGACTTTGCTCTGCCACTTCCTGGCCGTGAGTCTTTACTTTGTCGGTAAAACAAGGAGGATAACTCCGCGGCTGCCGCTCCACGCTGCACCCTAGTCCCCAGCCTTTAGTGAGATTTCCCCAACACAGTGGACTTGACTTGGGGCTGGCCTGTCATCACTTCTCGGGCCTAGGAGGAACACCCCTGCTTGTTCCCAGATTCCAGTAAACATGTCTTTATTGAGTGTCCCCTGGGCATCAGCCTCAGCTAGGAACTGGGGACCAGACTCCAGCCCCAACCACCTCTCTCGGTCTGTTTCCCAAGTCCCCACCCCAGGCTCCGGGTCAGCTGGTGAACCAGGAGCTGAGCTGGAGGAAGGCTCTTCTCCCTTCTTTCTGACCAGAACAGTCTCGGATGAGGCCTTCGTCGAGGTTGGCTTAAGTTCCACTAGAGGGGGCTTCTGCGCTGGCCCCTCCAGGTAGTGAAGGGCGGGACCTCTCACGTAGTGAGGGGCGGGAATTCGGCCGTTGCCTTGGCAACCCAGGAGCCTGGTGCACTAGACAACAACCTTAACCTGCCAGTACCAGGCAACCTGGTCTAGCTAGATACTGGGGCTGGGGCTGAGGGTGGAGAGGCTCCCGCTTAGGTCCTTGCACACGCATCGACAATGACACACGCGTGCACACAAACATCGAGTTTTGTCCTCACCCGCTTTTGTTTTGCACAAGCTATTCCCTGCATTTAGCATCCTCTTTGACTGGCGCTGGCCTGTGCGAAATCGATCCCTTGAAATACACGCCTCAAAATCACGCACACTGTCAGCCATCAGGAAGGCAGGCAGACAGACAGACAGACATACACACACGGTTTCAAAATCACGTGGAGACCCTCAAATTTAAAGCACACCGTCATACACAACAATCCTAAAACTACCCACGCACAAGAAACACAACACACAGGCAGATGCAGACACACACAGACCCTCAGAAATATACACGTAGGCACACAGCCTAGTACACACCCTCAGAATCACATGCACACAGAAATACACACAGTAGACATACACAGACAACAAGCGTGCGGACAGATCGACACCCTCCAATACAAGCATACAAAACACTGACACCCAGACCCCCAAGAACACACGCAAACGCGCGCGCGCGCACGGCACACGGACACACGCACACTCGCTGCCCCGGCGCCTGCCCCTTCCGCAGGACTTTGGCCAGGGCGCCTGGACAAGGGGCGGAGCAAGGGTGGCCCGTCCCCAGGCACCCCGCTGGTCTCCTCCTCAGGGACACTCACCGGGCGGACTGAGATAACCCGGCCAGCCGGACGGGCCCCGCCCACGCGGAACCAGCAGCCAAACAGCCCCGTGACCATGGCGCTGCCTCTCTGCGGGCTCTGGCCGGCACTAGGGGGCGGAGAGCTTGTCCACCGAGGTGCGCTTGCGCAGTCTGCAGTCACAGGCCTTGCGCCTTGTAGCCCGGTTGGAGTGGGAACTGGAGGCGGTGCCCTAAAGCCCGCAGGCCAGGCCCCCCGAGTCCAGATTTTTTGCATTATTTTAGGCCTGACAGCCAGGGAAGAGCCACCCAGCTCTTCCCACCACAGCGTCTCCATCCTCGTTCAGTCTCTCTTTTGTAAAGTGGGGTCACGTATAAGGGCTGTCTTAGGGCTGAAGGACGTGCCAAGCCTGTGTCTGGCAGGGAGGCTTCGCCGTGTAAATGCCAGATAGTATTGTTATGCAGCTCGGCCCCAGTATTTCCCGGATCTGACAAATACACACGAGCACTCGGTCAGGGCCCAGGGTGGCCTCTGGGTTCCTTTGGCATCTCTTTATGACACCTATTCTGTTGGGCGGCGTGTGACTGAAGTCTGCTCTGCCACCAGGCGGAGGCACGGCGGGACGGCCCGGCCGGGCACAAGAGGCTGCGCGGAGCGTGCAGGACGATCGGCACGGCTCTCCTTTATTGGCACCCTGTTTGGTAGGCGACCCACCATCCAGTCTACAGGCAACGATAAGGGGCTCGGAGGCGTTGGGAAAACGATCAAGGCTACCTGGCTGGGCATTGGCAGAACCTCGACCTCAAACCTGTGGGTATGCCTGGCGCACAGCTCTGGGCCTCGGCAGTCCAGGCTGGGGTTGGGAGAGGAGAGGAGGGCGCAGCAGGGACCCGACTCCAAAGGAACCCTCCTCCTCAGCCGCGCCTTGTGCACGCGGGGCAGGTTGCTGAGGGTCTTGGGAAAGCACTCAGTCCGGTGCTTGGGGCACCTGGGGCTGATGGGCTTGGGGAAACTGAGGCCACTGGGAGAATGATGGGCCTTGCAGCGGATTGTGGCCAAAAGAGGTCGCCCCAGAGCACGGCCTGGCCTTTTCCCTACTTCCCCGCCCCAGCTCCTCCCAGTCCCCCCACCCCGTGGCCCATCCGCCTCCAGGACTCGCCTGCCTCCCGTCAGCACGAGCCCTCGCAGCTCCCCAGGTATCTGACCTGCGCCCCCGACCCTCTCCCCCTCTCCAGTTAGAACCCTCTCCTAACCCTAGTTTCTCTCCTTCCCACTCAGCTCCCCAGACCCTCTCCCCTGGGCCTGCCCCCACCCCCTTCCGCGTGAGCCCTACCAGGCCCTGCGAGCCAGTACCGAGCTCCTCGGAGGCGACAGAACGAGCCTTGGCGGCGCCCGTTGCCGCGCCCCTAATCGCGGCGTCAGCGCGCTGAGCACCCCGCGTCCCTTGCAGGCGGGAACTCCAAAGCCTTTCCCGGTTGAGCGCTCCGGTTTCCGCTTCCAGAAAACTGGTGTTCTACTCCAACCCCGACCCCCTCCTGCCTGCGGTGCTAAACTAGGACCCGTAACAGTGCCTTTAAGAGCAAGGGGTTGATGAGCAAAATAATCAGCTACTTAATGTTGTTTGTGCAGCTACCAGGCTTAGTACTAAGTGCTAGGCCGGCAGGAGTGTTTTACACCCGCGGCCTCATTTAATGCCATCAGCCACTTGTGAGCGAAGTACTATTGTACTCTCCCCGTTTGCAGAAAAGGATACCAGTGAGAACAACAATCGTAATGGGAGCCCCCTGTGTGGAGTTCTTACTACACCCTTGCTTGTTAATTCCTTTTTTTAAAAACTTGTTAATTCTTGATGTAGGCTTTAATGTCCCATATTTCAGATGAGGAAACTGAGGCCTGAGGCTGCACAATTAAGTGAGCAGCACACCTGCCTGTCCCTCGCCCCAAAGCACATTCCTAGAGTTCTGGAAGCCTCTGGGAGGCCTCCTTGCTGCTGCCCTGCGCCGCCCTCCCTGTGGCAACCTTGCTGCTCAACCTGGGCAGCTGTTCTGTGGCTCATCGCTGGGTCTTGCACCACAGGCGCTGCACCGGCACAGCGGCAGCATGGCAGGCGTGGAGCGGCACGAGGGCACCTTCCAGGCGCAGGGCCAGAGCCTGTTCTTCCGGGAAGCCAGGCCCGGCGGCGGGCAGGCCGCCCGCTTCTCTGTGCTGCTGCTGCATGGGATCCGCTTCTCCTCTGAGACCTGGCAGAATCTGGGCACGCTGCTCAAGTTGGCCCAGGCTGGCTACCGGGCCGTGGCCATTGACCTGCCAGGTACTTTCCGGGCAGGCTTTTAGACAGGGGTGGTGGGGTCCTCCTTGGGGGCCCAGGGCTCCGGGCTGGGGGTCTGGAAGGACTTAGCCAGGCTGGGCCACAGTGTGCACTGCAAGGACCCCCAAGCTTCTCTAGTGTTGACCCCGATGCCGTCTGGACACTGCCCAGCTGCTGTAACCATTGCCTGGGGCAGTGTCTCTGAGCCCACACTTCCTCATCTGTGACAGAGGTGGCCACACTCTCACTGGGGGCTGGCTCGAGACAGTAGCGTGACGTTATCCCCAGGATGATGGGGTCAGTACCTGACATAATGGCTGCTCAGCCAATAGGAAGTGAAGTACTTTGACAGAGCCATGACCGTAGGCTCTGTTGGAAACCCTGAAAAGTGAGGCTGAAGTGTGCCATGTCCTGGCAGCTTTGGGGGCAGGGCAGGGGCTGGTGGGTGGCTAAGCCACTAGCCATGACCCCAGGTAGAAAGCCCTAAGCTGGGTTAGGCGAGGCAGGGGCAGCCCCAGACTGCCAGTCATAACCTGGATGGGCTGGCTCCAGCCCCTGGTGCCAAGTGTGACAGGGACTGTGGCTGTGTCCTGCTCTCCTCCTCTCTGGCCGAGGCACGGTTTCAGTGCCCAGTGCCCAAGGGTGGGGTCAGGGCCCCGAGTGATTGGTTCAGACCGGCTGAGCTTCAAGGCTAAAGTCTTGAGCTAATCTTCCCAGGGAAGGTCAGGGTTCGCTAATTGGAGGGGAGGTGCAGGTGCAGAGCCCGCCCTTCAGCCGCTGCTCAGGGCACTCCCGCTGCCATCCCTGGGACAGGTGCCCCTAAGCAGTTAACTTAATTTTCACAACAGTCTTCAATGGCAGATACTTTTTTTTTCTCCCTTTAACAGATGGGGAAACTGGGTGGTGGACAGGCCTGAGGGGACTTTCCCGAGATCACATAGACAGTAAATGGAGAACTGGGACTTGGACTCAGCTGTGTTGGACTTCAGAGCCCGATTGTTCCCGGCACACTGTACCGCTGGGGGCAATGGGCACAGACCCGAGGGAAGTGGCTCATGCTTCAGGTGCTCTGTGTCATAGCAGGGATATGACAGACCTAGGCTGCTGTGGCAGTAAACTCAGGCATATGGCATGTTGCAGGAACCTGGCACAGGGAGATTGACCTAGGAGGGCTTCCTGGAGGAAGGGACCCTCTCTTGTTTTCCCACTCATGGCCCTTGTCTTCTCTCCCACACCTAAATCCCTGCAGGTCTGGGGCGCTCCAAGGAAGCAGCAGCCCCTGCTCCTATTGGGGAGCTGGTCCCCAGCAGCTTCCTGGCAGCTGTGGTAGACGCCTTGGACCTGGGCTCCCCGGTTGTAATCAGCCCGTCGCTGAGTGGCATGTACTCCCTGCCCTTCCTCACTGCCCCTGGCTCCCCGCTCCGGGGCTATGTACCAGTGGCCCCCATCTGCACTGAGAAGATCAGCACTGCCGACTACGCCAGCGTGAAGGTACCCCTGTGTGGGAGGCTGAGATGCCCGTGCCAGGAGCAAGGAAAAGCCCCTCTTGGGGCCTTTTCTCACCTGGGGGGTGGGCTCCACACGAGGCGGCTTCTGGGAGGAGTTGAATCACCGCCCTCTACCCTTTCGATTAACTGGGCAGATTACTGTGCCAAGCCTTGTGCTAAACTGTGTGCGGGGACAGACACTAATCTACACCTCTGTCCCTTGGGAGCGGGCCCCCCCACCCCACCGGGCCAGCTTGTCTCCCCCCTCATTTGGGGCGACGCCAGGACAGGCCGAGCGATGGGGAGGCCGGGGCTGGTGCGGCCGGTCTCTGTTGACTCCACCTCTCTTTCCCTTCTCTAGACCTCAGCTCTTATTGTCTACGGGGACCAGGACCCCATGGGTCTGACCAGCTTTGAGCACCTGAAGCAGCTGCCCAACCACCGGGTGCTGGTCATGGAGGGGGCAGGGCACCCTTGTTACCTCGACAAGCCGGACGAGTGGCACACCGGGTTGCTGGACTTCCTGCAGGCGCTGGCGTGAGGCCCAGCGCCGCCGTTAGGGGTGGCCTGCTTTCCTGTGTGGGGCTTGCTCTCTCTCCCGCCCTGCACAAGCAACAGGGGTGTGTGTGTGTGTGTCTGTCTAGGTGCTTGTCTTTTGGGGTCTGTCTGTCTTTTCCTCTTTCTCTTGCAGTGACACACTGAGGAAGTGAAATCAAGAGAAAAAATTCAGGAATCAAGGGATGTGATCTGGTGGAGGGTAACCTGTTTAGATGAGCTTCTGCTACAGGTTCTCCTGCTCTGCTCTCGCTCCTTCCGCTGCTCCGCCCCATCGACCCCTCCCACCTCCTCCTTGGCTGCCCCGCAGAGCACTCACAGTCCCTACCTGGCCTCTTAGGCCACAGATACATACAAGCCCACATGCATGTGCACACATGCTCCCAAACATGACCCAACCACACAGGTACACACACCTGACTGACATGCACGCTCAGGTGCAGCTCTGCATTGCATGAACAGACACCTGTGCATGCATGTGCTTCCACACAGGCACCCATGCCCTCCCAACCATGGAGCACCCCACTGTCTGGGAAAGTGGGGACCCCAGGGACCAGTCCTTGCAGGAGATCCGCCGCCGGGTTTAGGGCGAGACCTGCCCTGAACTCCACTCACCCACAGGTCGCAGCTGACTCCAGATCAGAAATGTCCCCCAAAGGAGAGGACCACCCCTTTGACCCTCAGATTTCCCTGCTTTCCCCCTCATTCTGGATGCCCCACCCCTCCCCAGGTTATTAGGCCTAGGTCTTCTCAGCCAAGCTTCTTTCTCGCTTCGAGGCTGGAGGAGGCGCGGAGAAGAGTGGAGGTCGGTGAATAAAGTCATGCAATTAGACCCCTCAGGCTTTTGCTGTCTCCGGAGCGTCGCCCCGCCCCGCCCCTCCCCTCCCCTCCCCCTGGGACTGACACGGTGGGCCCCTCCCCCACCCTGGCGGGACCAGATGGTCCCCCTGCCCTTTGTCCACCAGGCCAGATGGAGGGGAAGGGAGATTGGATTCCCCTCCCCACCCCCACACACCCAGGTGCCAAGAGACTCAGCTGTGGGGGGAGGTGGAGGTCAGTGGGACCAGGCTGAGCCGATTACAGAAGAGAGGGGAGGTAGATTTGCTCGGGGTGGGGGCAGCCGCAGAGGGTGCTGTGGGGGAAGGAAGGGCTTGCGAATAACCAAGCCTCCGCCTACTCTTACCTATTCCCCACCGGAATACTCAGCCGCGCGGCCTCCCTTGCGACCCTAGCCCCCAAAAGAATTCTGGGGGTGGCTTTGAGGGAGCCCTGGGCGGGGTGCACGGCTCACACCGTTCTCAGGCCCCTCCTCCGGCTGGTCCGAAAATCTGTCCTAGGCGAACGAGGGCCAGGCCTCGCGCCGAAGCCGTGGGTGGCCGAGGGGTGCAGGTCTTGGTGGGCCGGAGCCCCGCGAGGGGATGGATGGCGCGGAGCAGGAAGGCGGGGAACCTGGGCCGGCGGAGGGTGGAAGCCCGACTTCCCAGTGACCCGAGCAGGGGCGGGACAGCGCGGGGGCTGGCAGAGGGGCGGAGGCCCGGATGGGGGTGCAGGGGGCTCGGCAGAGGCGCCGGGCGAGCCGCTCGGCCGGAAGAAGAGACTCGGGAGCTGGCGAAGCGCGGGCGGCGTTGGCCGACCAAGCGCTTCAGGCCCGATCCCCCCGCGCCCCCCACTCCCAGGGGCCAGAGGGTCGCCCAGCCCTCTCGGAAGCGGCCTGCGCGCGGGGCGCACGGCGGCGCACGCGGGGCGGGGCGGGGCGGGCGGCTGCGGCACTGGGGCGACTGGGGCGGGCCCGCCGCGCTGTAATCGGATCCGGGGAGGGGGCGGGGAGGGGCCGGGCCCGGCGGGCTGGGGGGTGGGGGTGGGGGGGCGCGGAGCCGGGCTCCGGGCCGGCCGGGCTCCGCGCCTGTCAAACCCCTCATTGTTCGCAGCTGATGTCACTCGCAGTTGTGAGCGGCCGCCTCTCCCGGGGACAATGTGGGACTGAGCGGCCCAGCCGCCGCGCCACCGCCGCCGCAGGACAGCCCCAGCGAGGTAGGGCGCGCGCCGGGCGGGGCACCGCGGGCCGCGAAGTTTGGGGGTTCGGCCGGGGGCGGGGAGTCGGGGCCCAAGTCCACAGGCCCGGGTCCTGGGTCTGGGGGCCTGGGAGACTGCGAGGAACAGGGTCCCTATCCCACAGGGGCTCAGGCCTGCACAGGTGGGGGGCACTGGCCTGCCAGAGGAGCCCCCAACACCAGAGACCCCAGATTCGAGGCCCTCATCCCACCTGCTGTTTCTGTCCTTCGGACCTGCTCTGCTCTCGATCTCCTGCCCTGGGTGGTGGCTCTGCTCCCGCGCTGTCCCCATCTGCCATTCCCCTGCAGTTCTGGCTCAGTCCGCACCCCTCTCTTCTCTGCAGTCTCTGGTGGCGCCCCACACACACCTCCCAGGGCTGTGTGGGGATGACAGTGAGAAGCTCACAGTGGTCCCTGGTGCCCGTGGCTCCTCAGTCCCTCAGCTCTGACCTGGCTTCTTAGCTGGAGTCCTGGGGGCTGGCGGGGGGGAGGGGGCTTTGGCTACTCACTTCAGCCAGGCCCTGGGGCCTGCCTGGTCAGAGGAGGGAGGTGCTGCCTCCTCACTCCCCTATCCCAGGCCGGCCATCTTGAGACCTGTGGCACCCAGTGCCCCTCCCGGCCCCAGCATCCTGGGGAGTGGTCTTCGAGGGATGCACCCAGAGCCAGCTGCATTCCCTCCTCCCAGAATGTGGGCTGTCGGGCCCCACCCAGCCCAGGATGGTCACCTTCATGCTGGACCAACAGGGCATGTGTCCTCAGGGGCCCTCCTTCCCCCACAAAGCGCTCTTCAAAGCCCCGGACTCCCCAGAAGCTTAAACCTCAACTCCGGCTCTCACTGTCTCTTGGGGCTATTCTCGCTGCCTCAGGGCCGGCACCTGGGACCCTACCCATTTTCCATCCCAAGGTCCCCTAGCCCCTCCGGTTGCTAGAACCCTCTCAACCTCCAAGGCGCCCCCTCCCAGCCCCCACCCCTAGCCTTCATCAGCATGCAGGCTCGGCCGCCCAGACACTAGGGGATTGTTCTTGCATGCTCAGGGTGGGGGGCTGGGAGCAGGCGGCCCACACACCCTGGCAGGCCCAGGCCACAGGGAGGCTGGCTTTGCCCCGCCCTGTGTCCCCAGGCTGGCTCTGTCCCCCTTCCTACTCTCATCACTGCCCTGCTCCAGCCTCCATCACCCCTTCTTGGTGGCACAGGCCTCGCGGGGAAAGAGGTCTCAGCTACACAGGGACCCCTGGGTCTCCCCAGCTCTGCCAGTCGCCTGTCACATAGCCTTATAAACCAGCCCCTTCCTCTCTGGGCCTCAGGTTCCTCTCTGGCGATGCCCTTCCAGCTGTGACAGGCGGAGCCCCCATTCCTCATGGGGAAGCCCACTCAGAAGCCTCAAAGCACAGTGCAAATCCCCACCCCACTGACATGCCCGAGGAGCCCCTAGCCTCCCAGAAACAGCAGGAGCAGGGGCTGGGGCTGCTGAGGAATGGGCCCCTGCGCCCTGGGTCTCCTCACTGCTTCCCCGCTGCTCTGCTGGGACCCTCAGCACCATCTCTGGTCCCTGACACTCCAGGTCCTGGGGCCCTCTCCTCCTGCACACGGAGACTGAGCCTGGGCCCGGCCCCTGCCCCCCGGAAGAAGCGCTCTACGTTGTGGAAAGACAGGCTCAGAAATGCCCATCTGGGGCTCCCTTGAGTTGTAGACATATCTTTGGGGGGCCCAGAGGCCTGGGTGATTGTACCTGACTTGGAAGTTGGGAAGGGCTTCATAGGAGAGGTGGCATTTGACAGAGCGGGGAGGATGGCCATTTCAAGCTGGGATCCGCCCGGGCAGAGGCCCAGGGGCCCGGAGGTGCTAGGCGTGTTCTGCAGCCTGGGGTGGGGGGGTGGGGGATGGGGTGGTGATGAGGCGAGTGGCTGGCGGGGGCCAGATGGCGAAGGCCCTAGAGTGCTTGTCTGTGGAGACCTACCTTTATTCCTTGGGCACTGGGGAGCCAAGGATGGCTGTTGAGCAGCAGTGTGGCCCAGAATGGAGAATGGAAGCTAGAGACCTTTCTCAATTTGGGTGAGACAGTGAGGGGATGGGTACCAGTGGGTGGGGCTGCACCCCGAAACTGCCCTTCCTCCTGGAGCCCAGTCTGGGCCTGGGCCTGGGCCTGGGCCTGGGCCTGCCTGGTTCTCCCTGGGCTGTGCAGACTGCTGCGGGGGGCAGGGGAGGTTGCCTAAGCGTGCTCCGAGGAGCCTGTCGCATTTCTGGCGCCGGCCGGGTTGTCAGCGCTTCCCTCCCCTGCCCAGCACGGAGGGGACAAGACAGCCCTGGGCTGAGAGCCGGGGGCTGGAGCTGGTGGACCCCAGGCTGCCCACCCCCCCACCCCGGCCCCGGCAGACCCCTCCCGCCGACTCTCCCTGGCGGTGCTATGGGTGGGCCTCCCGGGAGGCCGGAAGGCTGCAAGGCTGGGTGCTGGGCCCGAGGGTGCTGAGGCAGTTCTCGTAGAGGCCTGGCTAATCGGGGATGGTGAGTAGGAGAAGGCCAAGGCCAGGGAGTCAGAACCCCTCAGTACCCCCAGACCCCGGGTCCAGCCCCTGCCACGCCCTGCCCCGCCTGGTCCCCAGCATTCCCCAGCATCACTGGGCGTGGCCAGCAGGGCTGCTTTCCGAGTAGGTGTAGGAGGTTGCTAGGTTAGGGACTGGAGGGGCTGAGGGGATATTGGGGGATGTGAAGGGGAGAACGAGCTTGGAGGCTGGCCTCCTCTCTCCCCCCAGCCCAGGTGGGTCGATAAGCCCTCGATGGTCCAGACTCCGTGCTCTGGCCAGCAGAGCCCAGGGAATCCCCCAAGGGGCGGGCCCGTCCACCCGAGTCCCAGGAGCCCTCCCCTCCCTCGGATTGTTCTTGCTCCAGAACAAAGCCTGGGTGGACACTTGATCCCCGCGTGTGGGGGGAGCTGGCTAAGCCCCCAGCCCTTTGATTGGGCAGCTGTCATGAGAGAGAGAGGGACAGCTGGGGGGAGGGGCAGGAAGGGGCAGCCACCATCAGTTGCCCGTCGCTTACACAGCTGTTCCCCCCCTCCGCCCCCTCCAGCCTGTGTGGCAGGAAGCCAGGGACAGAGGGAGTGGGCACCGGGGCTGGGGAGGGGGCCTGGAGAGCAGGCGGGGACACTGGAGGCCAGAGGCCTGGTCTAAGCTGGGTATGTTCTGCCAGGGAGCCCTGCTGACTGGAGGGGGCTGGGCACCCCCAGAGGTGAGCTGGAGGTCACTGTGGCATGAGGCGGGGCTACCGTGTGGGTGGCCCAGCAGGGACCCAGGGCCCACCAGGCTGGGGCAGCCAATAACTCCCTAGAGCCCCCTGAGGGTGGAAGGGGAGCAAGTGTGCCTAACAGGGCTGCGTGTTCTAAGGGCCGCTAGGAACGTAATTCGGACGACCTGTTTTGGGACCCCTTGGTCTCTCCTAAAGATTGGAAAGGCCTGGAAGGACACAGAGGGACCAGCCATGCCCCCGCCCCCACCCCGCGTGCGTGCATGCACACACAGCACAGGTGGGTAAACTGAGGTCCAGGTCAGATGCAGGCCTGGCTACGGTTGCCCACTGAGCTTGGGGCAGTGGGGTGCTACTGCAGACCCCATCTTTTCCAGGGTAGGAGCCCCGGTTCTGGCCACATCCCAGCCACTCTGACCTGTTTCTCCTGGGACTTAGGACCCCAAGAGGTGATGTGGAAATGGCGTGAGGGCGAGGTCAAGTCCCCCACTTGTCACCACCCCTCAGGGCTCCGGGGGCCCAGAGCATTCTGCAGCTGAAGGCCATGGCTCTAGGCAAGTTGCTGGCCCTTTCTAAACATGACCCGAGTCTGCTGGCCAGGCAGGGGTCTCAGAGACTACTAAAGCCAGCTTCCCACCTTTAAAGAATCCCCCCGCCCCCGCCCCAGAAAGAGGAATCAGAGCCGAAGGGACAGACGAGGGGAGACAGATGGGATCTGTGACCGAGCCCCACGCCAGTAGGCGGGACACTCTGAGTCCCACCAGGCCCCAGCTCTCTGTGACCTTGGGCAGGGTACAGACCCTCTGTGGGCATCAGGGTCCCTTTCTGTTTGGTGAATCCATCTGTCCAGCTAACTGGTACATTCTAGCACCTTCTCCGGCCTGGCTCTGGCCTGAGCTCTGGAGACACAGGAAGGCATTGGCCTTGGCTCCTGGCTAAGGGGCGGCAGGCTTGGCGGTCCAGGGAGGTAGAAACCACAGCGTCATCACAAGCTCTTTGCGGGGGAAGTGCAAGCGCTGGGGGAGTGTCAGCCAAGGCGGCCAGCGCCAGGCCAGCCAGTGTGCCCACAGGGCACAGTCCCCGTGTCCACAGTTGATCTCTGACCTCTGGAGAGCCTGTAGGCAAAACTGGAATGGAGGGAGGAGCAGGTCCTGGAGAAGCAACAGTTACTGGGTACTTGGGGGGGAACAGGGTTGTCACCCCAATATACAGATGAAGAAACAGGCTTTATGCCATGCAGTGGCTTGCTCAGGCTTCTTGAGGAAGAGCCAAGTGGGGACAGCCCCACTTCTTAGTCTATGCCTGAGCCCTGGCTGGCCAGAAGGTTCCGAAGAGGGTACTGGATAGAGCTCCGTGTCCTTGACCCTCCTGTCAGGACAGGGCACGGGGCTGAGGAGGAAGGTACCCAGAAACCACAGGTGGGCCGACCACGCCTCCTTGGCCCCATGCCCTCCCAGGCACGGTGTGGACTTGGTCTTGGCTTAGCCTCGGCTCCAGGTGGTCCCACTCCCTGTGTCCTGGTCCCCCAGCGAGCCCCCATCAAGGCTGAGCTTTGGCTGGAGACAGCCACTGGAGGAGAGGGATTTCCAGGCAGGATTAAGGTTCAGGATTAAGTCTGGGCTTGAAAAGGGTTTGGGTGGGGAGGGCAGGCGACCAGGCTAATCCTGGCAGCTCATCTCTGGCTCCTCCTCTCCATCAGTTACCAGACTTGCCATTCCTGGCCCCCCAAGTCCCTTCCTCATCCCTCACCACCCAGTCCCCGGGGAAGCAGTCCCTGCATTGTATGGGTGAGGAAATTGAGACTCAGAGCCCAAGTGACTTGTTTCTGGGCCTGTGGAAAGTGCTCCAAGCTGGGAAGGGGCAGTCCTGGACACTGGCCACCTCAGCACAGAGGAGAGGGCTTGGAAAACTGCTGGGCAGGCCGCTGGCCCCTGACCCCGCCCCGCCACGCTCTCTAGTACTTAGTGGACCCTGCCTGGAGCTGTCTCAGGGGCCTCTGCTTTAGCGAGCTCCAGCGGACAGGGGCTGCTTCCGAAGCGGGGCCGCCAGCTTCGGCCCCCAAGCCTTTGCCAGGCCGGGGGAAGGCAGGGGCCCGAGAGCCCCTCCTAGAGCCTTGCTAGCTTCCCTTCCACTCTCCTTCCTAGACATCCCGTGGCTCCCTATGGCTATGCCAGGCCCAATTCCCAGGGGTCCCGTGTTCCAAGAGGCTGGTGAGGAGGCGCCCTTCCTCTGGACACCCAGAGGCCTCCTTGTTCACTCTTTCTTCTGATGCTCGGGAGGGAAGGGGGCTCGTGGAGACTGGGTGCCTGCCACTTAGGTCCACAGCATATTTTACTTCTTTTTTTTTTTTTTTTAAGATTTTATTTACTTACTTTTAGAAAGAGGGGAAAGGAAGGAGAAAGAAAGGGAGAGAAACATCAATGTGTGAGAGAGACATGGGTCAGTTGCCTCTTCCACACCCCCCACTGGGGGCCTGGCCTGCAACCCAGGCATGTGCCCTGACTGGGAATCGAACCAGCGACCTTTTAGTTTGCAGGCCAGCGCTCAATCCACTGAGCCACACCAGCCAGGGTTCATTTTACTTCTCATACCTCCTTGGGGGTAGGGCTTGGTTCCCATCTTCCCGCCGGCGGCTCAGGCTCAGGGAGGCTCAGTGAGCTGTCCAGGGTTGCAGAGCTCGTGAGTTGCACGCAAGCCCCCCAGGAAGCGGGACATTTGCAATTCAGGGTCCATGTCATCTCCCGCCTCTGGGAGCTTGGCTGGCCCCGCTCCAGGGTCCCCATGCAAGGGCAGGGGACCCGAAACCAAACTGGGTTCCTGCCTGAGCCCCCTTCTGCTGCCTCTGCCAGAGCCGGCCAGGCCGCAGCGTGGACGTGGACACACTCCCAGGCCCACACGGCCGCAGCCCCGCCTGGCAGGATGAGCGGCTCAGATGCGGGGCTGGAGGAGGAGCCAGAGCTCAGCGTCACCCTCACGCTGCGGATGCTGATGCAGGGGAAGGTGAGGGGCTTCTCTGCTGGGACTCGGTGGGGGGTGACTGTAGGAAGGACGGGGAGGGCCTGGCTTCGGTCACCTCCTGACTCCACTCTTGCCCTGTTTGCAGGAGGTGGGCAGCATCATCGGGAAGGTAGGTGCTGGGTTCTGTTCTGTGTGTCCTCTTCAACCTGCGGCCTCCACCCCAACCGTTCAGACCAAGAGCCTTCCTCTCTCTTCTCCCCTGCAGAAAGGAGAGACCGTAAAACGGATCCGGGAGCAGGTGAGGAAGGAGCTGGGGAGGAGCCAGGGATCCCTGTTTGGAGGGGAGGGGAGGTCCAGTGAGTGTCCCAAGAAGGTGGTGGTTTCCAGCCGCCAGGGCCTTTGAGGGGGGCGGGCAGACAGGTTGCTGGGGAGGAAGGAGCCCCGCTGCCCGGCGCTTGCCCTGTACCCGCAGAGCAGCGCCCGGATCACCATCTCTGAGGGCTCCTGCCCGGAGCGCATCACCACCATCACTGGGTCTACGGCGGCCGTCTTCCACGCCGTCTCCATGATCGCCTTCAAGCTGGATGAGGTGTGTGAGCAGCCGGGGTGTGGGCTGAGGCGGGTTCCCTGGGAGGAACAGGACTCTGGCTGCGGCTGGGAGGGGAGGCCCAGCCCAGGCATGGTTCTCGAATTGGCTCGAGACTGGGGGAGGGCTTCCCTCCGGGGCAGGGGAGCAGCCAGGGTGGCCTGGGCCAACCCACAGTCTTCCTGCCCAGGACCTCTGCTCTGCTCCTGCCAACGGCGGGACCGTCTCCAGGCCTCCGGTGACCCTGCGCCTGGTCATCCCCGCCAGCCAGTGCGGCTCGCTGATTGGGAAGGCTGGCACCAAGATCAAGGAGATCCGAGAGGTGAGGGGAAGGGGAAGCCACCCCCAGGGGGCCCCACCCTGCAGCTGTGAGAGGAGCTGGGCTTCCGGCCGTCTGCCTCTGAGCCTGGGCTGCCCTTCTCCGGGTCTGGGAGCAGCCAGAGTGGCCCCTCTTCTCTGCTTGCAGACCACGGGCGCCCAGGTACAGGTGGCAGGGGACCTGCTCCCCAACTCCACGGAGCGTGCTGTCACCGTGTCCGGGGTGCCTGATGCCATCATCCTGTGTGTGCGCCAGATCTGCGCCGTCATCCTGGAGGTTCTGTTCTGGGGCGGGGAGAGCGGGCGGGGGCCAGGCCCTGAATCCTGTGTGGGTGACACCGGGTGGGGGCAGGGCAGGGAAGCAGGGCTGGAGCGGGAGCTCTAGGACATCAGATGCGTCTACCTGGGGGCACGGGGAGGGCCTTGAGAACGCAGGATCCTTGTGACGTCAGGGCGGCCTGAGAGAGTCCTGATAGAGCTGCCCCATCTGTGCCTTTCAGTCCCCGCCCAAAGGAGCCACTATCCCGTATCATCCAAGCCTGTCCTTAGGTACTGTCCTTCTCTCCGCCAACCAGGTGAGGGGAACGGCAGAGGGGTGGAAGCATTATGGTAGAAGGGGGATCGAGATGGTGGAGGGGATGGAAGGAGGCATTGGGGGTCTGGGGAGAGACAGGGAGGAGTGACTGCAGCCACACCGCTCTAACCTGTGGCAGTAACCCCCCCTTCACCCACTTTCTCCCCACAGGGCTTCTCCGTCCAGGGTCAGTATGGGGCTGTGACCCCAGCTGAGGTGAGTGGCCACAGCCCAAGGCACCCCGTCCCCATGCAAGCCTCCTCTGACTTCTGACCCCTCTTCTTTGGCCCAGGTCACTAAGCTCCAGCAGCTCTCGGGCCACGCAGTCCCCTTTGCCTCACCGAGCATGGTGCCAGGTGAGCATGCCCCTGCAGGAGGAGGCGGGGCAGGTCCCAAGGGGCCAGGCAGCCCCCCTGGAGTAGATGTGGGGAGGCAGGAAAGGCCCGGAACCACGCCCAGCCCCTCTTCTCCCTAGGACTGGATCCTGGTGCACAGACCAGCTCACAGGAGTTCTTGGTTCCCAACGACGTGAGCAGGGGATGGGGTGGTTTGGGGGTGGGTAGGGGCCCCCCGGGTCTGGGCCTTGCCTAGCGTTGGATTCCTTCCCCTTCCCCCTCCCCCCGACAGCTGATTGGCTGCGTGATCGGGCGCCAGGGCAGCAAGATCAGCGAGATACGGCAGATGTCCGGGGCTCACATCAAGATCGGGAACCAAGCGGAGGGCGCCGGCGAGCGGCACGTGACCATCACGGGTTCGCCAGTCTCCATCGCCCTGGCTCAGTACCTCATCACTGCCTGGTGAGTGTGGGCTGCGGGTAGGGGTCAGAGGTCACAGGGTGCGCGGCTTCTGTGCCTGAGCAAGACACAGTTAGGGCAGGGAGGCTGACCTCTGCCCAGGTCTGTGCTCTGCCTCACTCCCTCTGTGTTGCCCCGTCTTCTCTGCGTACTCCCCTGTCCTCTTCCAGGCTCCGTGTCCTGGGCCTTCGGCCTCCCCATTGCTCCCCTGGCCCCAGACGATATCTGCTGTCCTTTCACCCCTCCCTGCCCTTCCACCCGCCCCATCTGCTCCCCAAACACGTCCACCCCGAGTCCCTGTTCTCCTCAATTCCCTTCTTCTGTCTGATCTAATCTCACCCCGATTTTGCCCTCGTTGTTCCTCTCACCCCACCTCCCCCATATCCCTCTCTCCAGTCTAGAGACGGCCAAGTCTACCTCTGGGGGGACACCCGGCTCAGCCCCCGCAGACCTGTCTGCCCCCTTCTCGCCGCCCCTGACGGCCCTGCCCACGGCTCCCCCAGGCCTGCTGGGCACGCCCTACGCCATCTCCCTGTCCAACTTCATCGGCCTCAAGCCTGTGCCCTTCTTGGCTCTGCCACCTGCCTCCCCAGGGCCGCCGCCGGGCCTGGCGGCCTACACTGCCAAGATGGCAGCGGCCAATGGGAGCAAGAAAGCTGAGCGGCAGAAATTCTCGCCCTACTGAGGCCGGCGGAGGTGCAGGCACGGGAGCAGGCAGGACCACCGGCAGGGGCTGCCTCCGCACCCGACCTGCCAAGGAGCCTCCAGCCTGGGGTCCCAAACACCACTAACGCCCAGAAGCATGGATGCCCTGCCTGGCCCCGGTCTGCGGGAGCTCCTGTGCTCAGAGCGGGGGATGTTTCTGGCCCAGTGTCCTGGGAGATGTGGCTGTGCCAGGAAGGGGGCTCTCCCCCTCTAGCTCTGTGCTTGGATGCGGGGAGCATCCTTAGTACCCCTGCTTTGGGGGTCACTCATGCACTCCCCATCCCTTAGGGCTTCCCAGCCTACTGCCCCCTTGTGAGGGTCAGGGAGGAGGGCTGGGGACGGCTGGGGCCAAGCTTCTCTCCCCACCTCCCCGCAGATTCCTGCTGCTTCCACTGACACCCTTTTACTGGAATGGACTGGCTGGGCTTGGCTGAGGGCAACCCAGAGGGGGCGCTGCCAGGCAGCTGGGGGCGTCCCAGGGGGCAGGGCTGAGTTCTCAGCAGCAGACACTCTGTACAGTTTTTTCAATCCCTGTTTTTGAATAAATATTCTGAGACCAGGAAGTGGTGAAAATTGTGGGTATTGGCAAAACCTCCAGCAAATGGGTGCTGTGGGCCCCGGAGGATTCCCGTCTGTGAACCCACCAGCCCTAGTTCTGGGGCTTCAGGATCCTCTGGGGGACACGTCCACCCTCCTGCCGCCAGCACCAGACTGCTCGGTGGTTGTCTGGGCATGCTAGAAGTTGGCGGGGAGACCCGGTGGCTGTCCAGTTTCTCCTCTGGGGAGGGAGGTCCTTCTGAGGGTGATTTGCCACCGCTTCCTCCTGCTGTGGCTGTGACCTGGCCCCGGCCCTGCTTGGCCGGGCCCTGTGGCTGTGAGCCCTGAGGACCCTCTTTGGGGTCCTGCCCACCTCTGCCCCTTCCTTGGCCTGGGGACCATCCATGAGTGTCCAGACCACCTAAGCTGCACACAGACGGGGAAAAAGAGGCCTAAGGAAGGGTCGGTCTGCGCACAAGGCCATGCAGAGTTGGGCCCCGAACCCCGGACTTCCAGCTCCCAGAAGCCTCTGGGCCTCACCAGGTTGCAGCCTTCCTTTCTGCTGTTCCTGAGCCAGAAGCCTCAGGGCACCTGCTGCCACCTGTGCAGCAGGCTGGACGGTCCTTGTTTAATGCCACCCTCCTTTCTCCGTCCCAGTTCAGTGTGTGGGACAGATCTGTCAGGTGGCCTTCGGCATGCTGAGACTCTCGCCTCCGGCCAAACCCGGGTCTTGTTTAGGTGCCTCCGAACGGCCTAGGGCAGCGCCCTCTGAAGGTTCCTTGAGGAGCTGCAGGAGCGCCCGCGGGTGCCAGGTGCGCACAGTGCAGGCCTGCGGGCACCGAGGCAGCGCTTGCCTGGCAAGGCGGCCCAGCGCCCGGCGCACGGGGCGCTGCAGCAGGCCGTACAGGAAGGGGTGAGCCGCGAAGGCTGAGTAGGCTACCCAGGAGACGACCGCCTCGGCCTTCGCGGCCTGCGCAGCGGGAGCCAGGCAGGCACAGCCGTAGGGCAGCCAGCAGGCTGCGAATTGGCCCAAGGCCAGCGCGGGGGCCAGGGCTGCTTTGCCCCCGGGCAGACGCGGCCGGAGGGCGGGTAGGATGGAGAGGCGACTGTCCAGGGAGTCAGAGCGCAGCCGGGCCCCGCGCGCGGGCGGCGGGGGCCGCAGGGCAGCGCGGCGCGCCACCAGGAAGATGCTGCCGTAGGCGGCGAGCAGCAGGAGGGCGGGCAGTGCGAAGGCCAGCAGCGCCCAGAGCGGCCGGAAGGGCCCGAGGCCCCCGGCCAGAACCGAGCAGCGGGCCGGGGCCGGGGGCGGTGCGGGCGGCGGCCCGAGCAGGGAGAGCGCTCCGAGCAGCACCGCTGCGGCCCACACGGCGGTGAGCACCAGGGAGGGCGCAGGCCGCACGCCGGGCCGCAGCGGGTGCACTATGAGGCGGCAGCGGGCGAGCGCCAGCGCGGCCACGCCGAGCGTGCAGGCCGGCAGCAGCGCGGCCGAGAGGAAGCGCGAGGCGCCGCAGAGCACGGGGCCCAAGCGCTCGCGACCCAGCCCGGGCGGCGGCGCGGCCAGCAGGCCCAGCGGCATGATGGAGGCGGCCGCCAGCAGGTCCACTATGCACAGGTGCATCAAGTAGAGCGCGTCGGGCAGCTCTGGCGTCCGCAGCACCACGACCAGCAACGCGCCGTTGCCCAGCAGTGCTGCCGCTTCCACCACAGCCGCCAGGATCAACCCCATGGAGCCCGCGACCTCTGTGGAGTTGGCCATCTAGCGCTCAGGCTTCACCCTGCGCTGGAATTCGGAGAGAGAAATGGAGCGGCCCTCGACCCGCCCTTCCCACCACCCGCCCCTTGCTCCTGGGGCCCCTCACCTCACAGGCTGCCCAGGCTCTGGCTTTGCTGCCCAGGCCACCATCCTCTTGCGGGCTTGACCAGCCCCATGGAGGGCTGCAAGGCTGAGGCTGTGGGTCTCCCCCTGCGCCAGCAGCTCAGCCCCTGCTCGAGATGGTACTGGCTGGCACTCTGATGTTGCCCTGTACAGCCACAGAGCCAGCCGGCAAGGGAGGGGCAGGGCCTGGCACCGGCCCCCTGGGTCCTAGCAGCTGCCAGCTGGAGGCTGGGTGCTACGCTGCGCAAGTGCCTGCGGAGGGGCCCAGAGCAGGCCCGGGCTGGGGTCTAGCGTCAGGACGGTAGGGTGTGGAAGGCGGCAGAGTCCTGGGCTCTCCGTCTGTCTCTGGAGGACCGCATCTCTCTCCTTCGGGCAGCCTGTCCCCTCTGGGGTTCTCCGGCGCATGATCCTGGCCCCTGCACCTTAGGGTACCGGTTCCTTCCATTATCGCTGCAACCTAAGAGTGGGAGCAGCTTTCTGCTGTTGCTGATCTCTGGGTTCTCTCGTCATCCCCCTTTGTAGCTTAGTCCCTTTCGGGTATCAAAGCCCTTTCACCCGAACACCTGGAGCGATTTCAGCTTGGCCGCCTGGGTCTTGACCGACACTCTCCCTGCAATGTGTCCTCTGCACAGCGGCCGAAGTGCATCCCTGTAAAAACAAATCAGTGAGGCCGTGGCCCTGCTCTCATCCCTCTGGGAAAGAGGTTCCTGTCTTCAGAACAGGTCCCCCCAGCTCTCTGACCACACACGCCTCGCCTACCCTGTGCGCTGCCATAGCAGTTATCCCGCCGGCCCGTTCACGCCTCAAACGGGTTTCCAGCCCAGGATCTCTGCTCCTGCTCTTTTCTCCGGCAGACACCCCGCCGTCAGCGCAGAGCAGGGCTCCTCCCTCGCCCAACTCAGGTCTCTGCTGAGCGGGGCCTTCCTGGACCGCTGGTCTCTTCCGGGATCATTCTAACTCCTCATCGCTAATCCTTCCGTCCTGCTGCATTTTTCTTCCTGGCACTTCCCCCACCTGGCGCTGTGTTTCCTGTCTGCGTGTGTGCTTGCTTTAGCCTGTTTTACTGGAATGTCAGCCCCGTGAGGGCAGGGGCCCTGTCTGCGTCTTGCTCACTGTGTGCCCCTCGGCCCCATCCCAGGCACACAGTCAGCATCAGCACAGATCTCGGTGGTAGAGACCAGGCCGGGGGCCTGCGGGCCGACTCTCTTTCTGCTGAGATTTAGAAGGCTCCAGCCCAGTTCTCCATGAGTCACAGGAGAAGGCTGGTGCCCAGACGGGCGAGGGTGCTCCAGATCCTGCAGCTGAGTTGTCCCTGAAACCCAGGTCACCTGCTTCCTAGGCTCTGTCCACAGCTTGAACTTGGCTATTCCCCTCTCGGAGGTGAAGTGGGATTTGGAGGTTTTTGTTCAGAGGGAAGAGAGGGCATTGGCTGTGTCCCTGCTCAGTTACGCCTGCAGGCCTGGGCGGCCCCCGAGCCACCAGGGCCTGGTGAGGGCTCAGCAAGGCAGGGAAAGAAGACAATGGACCGGGGACCATGGCAGGCAGGGATGGGGACTATGGTGGGTTGGAGAGTGCCTGCTCCTCCAAATGATGTAACTCAATCAAAAACTTTGTAGTTTATCTGTTTATTTATTGTTTTTAACGTGCCAGAAGAAATGAGTAAAGGCCCTGGCTGGCACGACTCAGTGGATTGAGTGCGGGCCTGCACACCCAAAGGTCGCAGTTTGATTCCCGGTCAGGGCACAGGCCTGGGTAACAGGGCCGGGTCCCGAGTTGGGGACATGCGAGAGGCAGCCAGTTGCTGTTTCTCTCCCTCTCTTTCTCCCTTTCTTCCCCTCTCTCTAAAGATAAAATAAAAATAGTCCTGGCTGGTGTAGCTCAGTGGATTGAGTGCGGGCTGGGAACCAAAGGATCCCGGTTCGATTCCCAGTCAGGGCACATGCCCGGGTTGCAGGCCAGGTCCCCAGTGAGGGCCATGTGAGAGGCAACCATATATTGCTGGTTCTCTCCCTTTCTCCCTCCCTTCCCCTCTCTTTAAAAAATAAATAAATATGCCCTGGCTGGTGTAGCTCAGTGGATTGAGCGCGGACTGGGAACCAAGTGGTCCCGGTTCGATTCCCAGTCAGGGCACATGCCTGGGTTGTGGGCCAGGTCCCCATGAGGACCATGTGAGAGGCAACCATACATTGCTGTTTCTCTCCCTCTCTTTCTCTCTCCCTTCCCCTCTCTCTAAAAATGAATAAAAATAATAAAAATCTTAAAAAAAAAGAAAAAAAATAAATAAATAAAATCTATTAAAAAATATAGAATAAAAATAAACTATTTGAAAAAGTGAGAAAGAAGTGAATGAAGGATCAAGAAGAAGCGAATGACCCTGGCCTCCTGCGGCAGGTGGGCGGGAGTGGAGGGGCAGGGGGAGGGGCCGAACGCCCCTCTGAGCAAGGCTTTTTCTTTAGGTTGGGCTTTTGAGAGCTATGTAAATGTTCTATGTGTTGAAAGAAATACATCAATGAAGATGAGGAAAGCCCCCTAAAGGTGAATATAAACAGAAATGAATAATGCAGACAACTGTACTTGAACAATAAAATAATTAAAAAAAAGAAAGAAAGAAACGAACCTACTCGTATTTCAAATGAACAGCCACACCTAAGGGAAGTACATGACTAACCCAAGTAACCCGTAAACTGTTTCAGACTCGTTGACCTCGGCGTAAAGACAAAAAGAGAATCTTGAAGAAGCTTCAAGAAAGCGTGAGCCCTGCTTAGAACGCTCATTTCTCACTGGGGCACAAGGACAGCAACTCAGAATCTCCTTCACGTGCGAACGAGCAGGCAGGCTGGTGCTGGTGCACGCCAAGGTTCCTCCCGTTGGAGAATAAATGTGGAGCTGGGGAAGGAGACAGAGCCGCGTGCTGTTGGGTGGGAGCTGGGGGTGTAAAGAGATGTGTGTGTTTCCGTGCATGTACACCCTTCCTGGCTTTTTGCTACAAGGGCTTAAAAGCAGTGACACCCGGTGCCAAGAGCATCCCTTCTATCCAGAAACTGGATTCTAAATAGCATTTCCTGCTCTAGGGAAGTAGGGCTTCTTGGAGAAATGGCTGGTCAGGATTATGCAAGGTGAGCCTGGAACACCTTTGACGCAGGAAATCAGGAAGTGCTCATGAGTAATGGAGATGCAGGAGTAAGCTGGAAGGACCTTCTACAGGCCGCACCTGGGACAGTCTGAGGTTCGGTGTAAATAAGGACAGATCGCTGGTTATAAGTAGGGCAGCTGGTCACTTTCAGGGGAGAGACCTGGCGCAGCAGCCGACTTAAGCGGTCAACGTTAGTTCACGTCACCAGCGGGGACGTGTCCCTCCTGACAGAATGCCCCGAGGAGACGTCACGCATGTTGGGTCCCCCCAAACGGCAGCAGCTGAATCTAATCATGACAAGACATGAGAGAAACCAAGACAGAGACCCTGTAAAACAACCGGCCTGTACTCTTCAGGGCCGTGAAGAACGCCCACGTCGTGGAAGAAGAAATGAAAAGGCCGAGACGGGTCTCAGATTGAAGGAGACTAGAGAGACTGGACGAGGACATGCTGTGGGTGACCCCCGGCTGGGTCCCGAGCGGCTCTGCGCCCACGTCCTTGTGTCTGGTAGGGCCGCCCGGGGCGCTCCCAGGCATCCTTTCCTGAGAGCAGAGCTGGGCCCCGGGGACGTGCAGGTTTGAGCCACTCTGATGCCCAGGCCTGGGCAGAGCTGGTCCGCCTGGGCCCGTCTGGGCTGACGGAGTTGATGGTGGGGGAAGGCTCAGCGATCAGAGGAGGTGGGTGTGGCAGCGGTGGACATAGTTGGACCAGGGTGGGTGGGGGTCACCGTGGGGCTAGAGCTGCTGAGTGCTCTGTGGGTCACTGTGGGGAGAAGCGGGGCCCAGGCTTGTGCGGCCACAGCACGGAGAAGCAGAGTTGGGGGTGAGCGAAGACAATGTTTAATGAACTTGCCCGTGCGTGCCTGAAGTTCAGCCTACACCGGTGCCCACACCCTGCAGATGGGCAGCCTGGGCCACGATGGACGGCCCAGGTGGGTCTGGGGTCTCACTTGCTCTCAGCCTGCGCCCTCTAACTATACAGCCAGGAACAGGTGCACCCACGTCCCAGTGACACTGCCAGTCCATCACACCCATCAACTTTGGGGCGAGACTCGGGCCACGGCCCCGCCAGGGCTGGGGAGGGAGCGGGGATCACCGTCCCGGACACAGCAGGGAGATGTGGGAGCAAGAAGGGGTAACTTGGGGGTTCCAGAGATGGGCAAGAAGCAAGAAGATTGAGGCTGACAGTCTCTCCCCAGCTGGGCCCGGGTGCAGGGAGCGCGCGCAGCTCAGAGGTGCACCTCCAGCAGGTAGCGCAGGCGGCACTGGCTCTCCTGGTAGATGAGGTACTCGCTCTGGGAGAATGAGGAGCTGCTGAACTCGGGGCAGGGCATGGGCTGGCCCTGGGGCACCGCCACTCGCTGGCCATCCAGCTCCAGCTCGGTGTCCTGGGTTGGATCTGCAGGGTACAGCCAGGGCCGAGGGGGACACCAGGGTCACTCACTGGTCCTTGACCTCACTAGGAAGCTCCACTGCCCATGCTGTCTGCTTCTGGAACAGGGTCTGCCAGCTCCTTTCCACCTTGCCAACCTCCAAACCACTGCGCAGGCTGGGCTTTCTTCCTGGACTATGCTGCCCCATTGCTCTGCCTGGGAGACACCTACTCATCCTTCAGTGAGCAGTGACACCTCTTCTTTGAAGCCCTCGGGGATACCCAGGAACGATTTGTTGAAGGCAAAGTGAAAGACTGCAGTGGGGACTGCTTTTTGCCCCTCTGCACAGCCCCTTCCCTGCTCGCTGCTCCCTGCAGGCCCCCTGACCCCTGGTCTCAGCCCCACTGCCATCCACAGGCCTGTGCAGCCTCTCAGGCCTGGGACTCACCAGGCTCCGTGTGGCCTCGGGCAATGACACTGTCGAAGCCAGGGGGTGGCTTCTTTAAGCTGGGCTCGTCGACGGTGATGTGGTGCTCTCTGCCAAGTGCCACCTCGCCCAGGAACATGTAGCCGATGCGGTGGTTCCCACAGGACATGCCCGTAACTGGGGGCCACAGGGAGGCTCAGGCTGGCTGCTCGGCCCTCCGGCCTGACTCCCTGGGCCCTTCTCTGCCACGCTGTTAGCCCTTCTGCCTTGGCTGCCTCAGCACGGACAGGGGCCCTCTCCTCCTCCACCCTTAGAAAACCCCCCTTGCCCAGGCCACGCTGTCCCCCATCTCTCTCCCCCACTCCTGGGCTCCCAGGGCCAGGCTCTGCACCCTCTGCTGCCCTCGCCACGGTCAATCAAGGCCTCCCAGTGACTGAATCTGGGGTGGGGCGCTTTTCTCCCTGGCCTGCTCGCTGACTTTGCCACTGGCACCTTTTGTCCCCTAGCCCGGGCCCCTTTGCGCTGGCCACCCTCCTCTCTTTCTTAGGCTCCTCTGCCCTCCTGCCAGACCCCTTGGCCTTGGGCAACCTTGGACATCCTAGAACTTCAGCCCCATCTGCTCTTGGACCTTGGCTGGGTGAGTGGTAGTGGTCTCCAGTGAAGGGGTCAGCCTGGGCTGGGGACCCAGTCAGGAGAGGTCACCTCAGTGAGGGCCACGCTGGACAGAACCCTGGGGGTTATTTGAGATGCCTTCGACCCTGTCTTTCCCACATGCTGCCACCCTACCTCACATATCCCTCTCCCGGATTCTCTGTCCCCACACCTGTGCCCTGGCCTGGGTGCCCCTACCTTTGCCTGATGATTCCCCGGCCTCCCTGCAGCCTCCTGCTCTGCCTCCCTGCCCAGGGCTGCAGCCACAGGTCCAGCTATGTCCACGTCCAAATGGGAACCCCCTTGCTCTCTGGATGAGGCTCTCTTGTCCCCAAGTCCCAGCTGCTGCCCACATAGGACTTTGTCCGATCAGGCTGGGCTTGGAGGTCCCGACCCTCTGAGCCACTGGCTGCCTGCTTGACCATGAAGGGTCATCTCTCACCCCATCAGGTCTGGCTGGCACGCTCACTCTGTCCTCGCCACCGTCTCTAGGAAGCTGTCCCTGAGTCCCCTCAAATCCCAGGATGCCCCACTGAGTGCTCTGGTCAGTCACTATTCAAGGGCTCCTCTCCTGAATCCCCCCCAAACTGAGTGAACACCAGGCCCAGTCCTCCTCAGTCCCCATGCCCACGGGGGCAAGGCCCGAGGTGCCCCTCACCATAACCCGCTGACTTGCTGTTCTCCGAGGCAAAGTAGATGCCCTTGCCCACGCGGCCACCAGAATGCGGCATGATGCGGAGCCCGCTGGTGAGGATGGCGGCCACCACCGCCACGTTGGTGCCATGCCAGAGCAGCCTCCGGTTACCCAGCTTGCCATGGGCCTGGAACCGATCTCCCTGGGTGGGGGTGGGGAGAAATGGGGGAGCCGTGTCACGCCAGCGTGGGGCTCCTCCGTGCCGCTCCAAGGGGCCCACTGGGGCCTGGGCCTCTGGCCACTCGCATGCTCATTCCCACGCTCGCCAGCCTCAGGGCTGCTGGGAACCGGTGAGTTGTGGAGACAGTCCAGTAAGGGATCACAAGCCAGGTCATCTCCCCAAGAGGCAGGGCAGTGACAGGGGAGGGCACTGGGGGATGGCCCTCACCTCCCCTTCTCGGTTCACTTTCCAAACGTGCTGAAGAGCAGGGCACCTGTAGCTGTTGCCGGTCTGTTTTAAGTAGGTGTGGATCACCTGCAGGGAGAGCAGAAGTGGGGTGCTGAGGGTGAGAGACATATGGAAGAATGCCCACCTGAGTCCCACAAGCCCTAGAGACTCAGGGAGAGGGGACCACGGCTGAGGGACTCCCTTGGGCACCTTGAGGGCAGATGGGGAGAGGGTGGTGCCCGCTGCTCCCTGGCTCCGCCCACCTTGTACTCAGGCGCCTCAGGGTCCAGAAGCTGGAGCTGGCACTTCAGGAGCTGGTAATCTCGGTCCAGTGGGTGCGGCACCTCCTCCACCTTCTTCTCCTCCTCGGGGGCTGCCTGCAGGCTCCGGGCCAACTCGATGTCGGCCAGCACCTAAGGTGACAGGCACTGGCAGCTTGTCTGTCCACGTGACCACCCGCCTCTGCTCTCCTTCCCACGCGACTGGCACTCTGGCCACCCCACTTGTCCGTCCACCTGTTCAACACCACCCCTCCCATCCCAGGCCTGCTCTCCGGGCCTGTTGGCCATCTGCCCCCCGCCATGTCCTTTGCCCAATCTGATCGGTATCCCCACCGCCTGCCCACCTGCCAGCCCTCACCAGCAGCATGTCCTTCTTGGCCTGCAGAAGCTCCAGAGAGTTGATGGGCGGGGGCCGGCTGCGGCCGAAGTTGTGGGGAATGACGGTGTAGAAGTGGGAGGACAGCTCCTCCAGGCTGCGGCCCCCAGCGGTGGGGGCTCTCAGGGCCGCCTCCAGGGCCTCCAAGGCCTCAAAGCCCCGAGCGATCTGCAGCTTGCTCAGCTTTCCCAGGGGCATCTTTTTCACATCTAGGGGGTGGGGGAGTGGGGAGACTCAGCCCCCCGGTCACTCCCGAGGCCTTGCCCCCCTGCCGGGCCCCCTGCCCTCACCCAGGTTCATGAGGGCCATAGCATCACTGAACATGTCCTTGCTGAAGATGTTGGTAATGAGCTTCTGTGTGGCTTCATCCAAGGAGCAGGGCCGCACCCGCTGAGCCACGGTCCTCACCGGGCCTCCATCAACCTAGGGGCAGAGGGCGCACGTAGGGGCCAGGAGCAGGGCCCTACCAAGGCCAGAGAGCCGAAGTCTGGGCCAGCATCGCACAGCTGGGCAGGGGCGCTGGCCAGCCGGCCGAGTCCCCGGTCCCCTCCCTCAGCCCAGAGCCCGGCTACTACACCTTCACCACGGCTTCCTGGGCCTCGTCCTCGCCCTGCACTTCGATCAGCGTGTACTTGCCGGGGTGAGCCACAAAGTGGTCCCGCTCCGCCCAGCTGTTCTTCGTCTTGTCCCGAAACTTCTTCTCAAAGTCTTTCTTTGCATCGTCCAGCGAATCGAAGTGGCTGAGCTTTGACTGGCCCACCTCTCCCTGCAATCGACAGCCTTCAGGCGGGTGCCCAGTGCCGTGCCCACCATAACCCCTGCTGGCCTCCATCCAGCCGGGCCCTGTGCCCAGCACCTGCGACCGGCAGCACCTGCAGCAGGGGTGTCAAACTAATTTCCACCGGGGGCCACATCAGCCTCGCGGTTGCCTTCAAAGTGCTGAAATAGTTTTAGGACTGTCTACATGTAACTACTCCTTAACTGTTAAGGAGCTGAGATTACATTCGGCCCTTTGAAGGCAACCACGAAGCTGATGTGGCCCCCGGTGGAAATTAGTTTGACTACCTTGAGCTACAGCCTTTTGACCTGAGTGCTGTGTGGACCCTGGGCAGCAGGGGGCAGTGCTGAGCAGGGAAGGGGAGGGAGGGGCCAGGGTGGGCACTCACTACGCGGCCCCAGCGGTTCCAGCAGGCGAAGCGGCCGCCGTCCTCCAGCAGCTGGATGATGTAGAACTTGTTGTTGTTGTTCCCGATGTTGGTCTGGTTCAGGGTGCAGTCGTAGTCTCCATGCACCTGGGCCGGAGGGCGCATAGGCAGGGCAGGCTGGCGTGGGCGGCTCTCTGGTGGGCAAGAGACCCGGCCGCACCCCGACAGGGCTCGGACTGCCCTGGGCTGTCACAGGAGGCCCTGGCGGACTAAGCCTGAGGGGGCGTGGCTAAACTCGGGCTGTGGAGGGAGATTCTGGTAGGACCCGGTTGTGCCCCGGGTAGGGAATTGAGGGACACATGTTTCTGCCCCAGGGGTCTCATAGGGACACATGCCCTGTGAGGGGTCTCAGGGGGACATAGCTACATAGCCCTACGCTATGGTGTAGGTTTGAGGGTACATAGGTGAGCCCTGGGGAGACCTAGGGGGTCGCAGCCTGGCTAGAAGGATGGAAGGAGGAAGCCAGAGAAGCTCAGGGGCCTGCCCTGTGGTCTAAAGGGCAGACACCTATAGCCTAAGTGGGATGTGACGCAGCCCTGCCTGAACGCTGGGGTCTTGGGAGACCACAGCTGACTTGCGAACTTTGAGCTACATGACCAGAGCTAAGCTGTACTGGGGAGGGGAACGGGTCTGAGGGTATTTGTATTTAGGAGGGAGCAGGCTCCAGGCCTGGCTGGGGACTACTGCTCACCTGGGTCCCGGGACTGCGGCTGAGGGGACACTCGAGGTCCACCCGGGCTACGCGCTTTTCTGTGGGTGCGGCCCTGAGGGCCTCAGCCGTGGAGCGGAAGCTGTCCTCCTCTGCCCCCTGCCGTCCCTTCTTCTTCTCGGGGCCCTCACCCTGCACAGCCAGCTTGCGCTTGGGAGCCATGGCTGTTTGGGGGCACCGAGAGGGGCTTCAGGCTTCCATGGCAGCTGCACCCCGCCTGGCTGGTGCAGCACCAGTGTGCCCCACGCTGGGTCTGCTTTTGGTGAGCACCCACTGCCTCCCCCTCCCTCCGTGCCCCAGTCCCAGCGCCAGGCCAAAGCCAGTTCTCTCACCCCAGACATGTCCCTATGCCTGGTAGCAGGGGCTGGGCCAGGACCCTGTCCAGTCTGCCCACTTTGATCAGAGAGGAGTGGTTCCCTCCCCTCTCTGGTTGTCCAGGTTGTCCAGGTGGTGCAGAAAGTGAAAGGAGAGGCTTCTCTCCGGCTATGGGCTCCTCTGCCCTCCAGAGCACTCTCTGGGCTCTGCCTGCTCCTCCCACTTCTCAGCTGCCTCGGACTTGGCATGGATGCTGGGCTGAGTCACCCAGCAGAGTGAGCAGTGGCGGCCGGGGCAGCACCCCCGGGGGCCAGATCTGTTCCTCCAGAGCTCAGGACCCAGTGATGCAGAAACCCTTCCCAATGAGCTCAGTAGTTCCGGGCTGTCAGACAGGGTCCCAGACCAGTGGCCTTGAATTGCCAGTGTACAAGGGAAGTCCCTCCCCGCCCTGCCCTTCGAAAGGCGATGGACAGGGCCCTGGGCACTCACCTAGGAGAAGCAGGGACCTGGGAGAGATGGCCCTTGGTCCCCAGTATGAGGACCTCCTACAGCCGTCCCAGTTCTGGGACCCCTCTAGCAATCTGCTGTAAGCCCTAGGCGCGACTATGGGAGGGACTTCTCGACAGTCGCCAGAGGCGGAGGAAAGCTACAATAGTATTCCAGCTATTTGGCCACGAGTAGGGTGAGTCAAAGGCTGGGTCAGGCCAATGTGTGCGGCCTGTCCCACGCATGGGTAGGCACTCGATCAGGATACTGCCAAGGCCCAGAGGATTAACGGGCCGTTAGGGCTGCTCCTTTGGCCTGAGGCATCTCATGTGTGTCCACCGGTTGCCCAATGACCTTGGGCCTAGGTGCGGGCACTGCCTTACTTTCCCAGGGCTGCCTGGATGCCCCCGGTGCCCCGCGGGATATCTAGTGCCAGACTTGGTACACCCTTGTCCACGCCCTTGACAGGGTGGAGCCCTGTTCCGTAACTAGAAACTCCGTATCTCTGGCGCCCTCCAGCGTCCCAGGGGCAAAATCACAGAGGCGGCCCCTGGTTCGCCCCGCCTTAGACATCAGCTGAACAGCGGTGCGCACGCGCTGCAGTTTAGGCCCGAAGAGCCCGGAACTAGCTGTTTCCTACTGAGCCCGGAGCGGGAGCCCACGGGAGGTCTAGGAGGCGTGGCCAAAGGTATTTACCCTATGGGTGCTTGGGGGGCGTGGTATAGCCCACCAAACGACCCAATGAGGCCGTAGGAGGCGGGGCCCCCCAGGCAGTGAGGGCCTATCAGGGCGCGGAGTCTTGCGAGACAGCCTGGGTTCCGCCGCCACGTGAGTACCCCAGCGGTGGCTGAACACACTTGGTGATCAGCATGCCGGCGACAGCGGTGGCTCGGAAGCGGGGAAAGCCGGCCTCGGGGGAGCGGGCCGGTGCGGGAGCCGGCAAGCGGCGGCGGAAGGTGAGCGTGGCGTTTCTGAGGGCCAGGATCAGACCTGCTCCTGGGACCACTGTCATCCTACCTTCATTCCCTCCTTTCCCCTACTCGGCCCCCTCGACTCACTCCCCGACCCTTTTCCCGGGACTCCAACTGGAGTCAGCTTCGCTTCTCTGACCACTGGCCAAATCCTGGACTGCAGTTCCCAGTCCCAGGGCCCTCGAGAGACCGGAAGGGGCCCTTGGTCAGTGCCGAAGTGGTCGGGAACCCTGACCTGTGAAAGGATCATTCTCGTATAATTCCCAGGCCGACTCTTCCGGGGACAAGAGCAAGTCCAAGGGTGGCGGCAAGATGAATGAGGAGATCTCCAGCGACTCTGAGAGTGAGAGGTGAGCTCTGCTTTTCTGCTTAGTGGTAGGGAGTGCTGAGGCCCATGGTGCACGGAAGTCTCAGTGAGTGAGAACCCCGGCCCCTAGCTCACAGGCCTTGGCTTTTTCCTCCAGTTTCTGATCCTGAGAAGCCTCATCTCCTACCCTGAGGGGTCTCAGTGTGGAGAAGACCCCCAGCCCCAGTGGGAGACCAGGGAGACCTCTCTGGCACATGGCAGGGTGGCAGGGAGCTGAGTCCAGGCTGGACTGACTTGGAAGGGGAGGGGGATGCAAGAAATGCTGGCTTGTTCTTCACTCCCTTTTCCCACGATTTCACAATTACTGGTCTCCCCCTGGCTCTCAACAGAGACCAGGCACTGTCTTCACTTTTGAGAGCACAGAGATGAGCAGGCAGGTGAGGACTAAACGTGTGGTAATGGGATGTGTCGTACAGCTGTGTGTTCTGGGAAGAGAGGAGGGGCATTTAAAAGGGGCCTGGAGAGACGAGGAGTCCCTCATGGAGAGGTAGGGAAGGCGCTGAAGGATCAGAGGAAAGTGTAGGGTGTGAGTGGGAGGGTGGAAGGCCAGGGCGTGGGCGCGTCCAGCTTGCGGAGGGCTTTGAATAGCTCCCTCGTCCTTTCTGGTGACAGGAGTGGGGCAAATGGCAGGGTTTCCGACGGGGCTGGCAGAGTGTCCGGCCCAGCCTATGGCACAGAAGTCCTCATACCCGGGAATCCTGGTGCCTGCCCTAAGCGCTGGCTTTGGAAATTCTGCTTCTCAGACTGACTCTGTGTCCGCCTTACCTGCTCGCAGAGACTTAAGAGGCTTTGTTTAGTCCTGAGGTTACTGTGGGTGGGCGAGTGTGGCGAGGCCTCTGCTAAGCACTTGTGAGTGGTTTTAAAATGTGTTGTGAGCCCTGGCTGGTGTAGCTCAGTGGATTGAGCGCGGGCTGGGAACCAGAGGGTCCTGGTTCGATTCCCGGTCAAGGCACGTGCCTGGATTGCGGGCCAGGTCCCCTGTGAGGGCCATGTGAGAGGCAACCATACATTGCTGTTTCTCTCCCTCTCTGTTTCCCTCCCTTCTCCTCTCTCTAAAAATAAATAAATAAAATCTTAAAAAAAAATGTGTTGTGAGATGCCGTACAAGAGTCCGTGAAGCGTGTTTGTACCGTAGAGTGTGGTGAGGAAAGGATGATCCTCTGGGCACCTGTGCTCCGGTGAAGAACTTGACTGTTTGCAGCAACTTACAAGCCCTAGTTGCTAGTCCTGACTCAAGTTAGTCATTTCTTTGCTTTCCTCCTTTCCTTCTTCTTCTCCTTTTTTTCATTTTTAAAAACAAGTTTGAAAGGTTTTATTTATTTATTTTTTAGAGAGGAGAAGAGAGGGAGAAAAAGGAAGATAAACATCAGTGTGTGGTTGCCTCTCGCACACCCCGCACTGGGGACCATCCCAACCCAGGCATGGGCCCTGGCTGGGAATTGAACCAGTGACTCTGTGGTTCGCAGGCAGGAGCTCAGTCCACTGAGCCACACCAGCCAGAGTTTATTCTCTGTCCTTAAAAGAGGGAGACTGGACCCATCCTGTGGCCTTTGGGATGGCTGACGATATCTTCAGCTGTCACAATGGTGTGATGGCACGGGGTCCAGGGTTAGCGTTCTTCTTTAGAGTGTCGTGTGTGCGGCAAGTATCTTCCCGCTCTCAGGGGTGCCATTGAGACATCTGAAGCCCTTTGGGTTCCTGGCTCTTCATACACGACCTGGTGTTTTCTCAGGAGCCTGTAGAACCTTTGCTTCCCCTGCAGAGCTGAGACATTTCACAGTGGTCCCTTTGGGTTTGGGTCTGTTTTCACGCTTGTGTCAGGCAGCGGGCAGACCCTTTGTATTCTGCACGTGTAAGCATTGGCCATGAGGGCTGGCAGGGGGAGCAGCCGGGGGGCACGGTCTTGGAGGCCGGAGGAGAGGGGTGGGTGAGCACCCTCAAACCCAGTCCCGCTGGCCCACAGCCTGGCTCCCAGGAGGGCAGAGGAGGAGGAGCAGGAGGAGCTGGAGGAGACCGCGCAGGAAAAGAAGCTGCGCTTGGCCAAGCTCTACCTTGAACAGCTGAGGCAGCAAGGTGAGCCTGTGAGCTGGGTGGGGTGGGGGGGTGGAGCCTGCGCCTGAGCCTGCCGCTGTGGAACCTGTCCCCTGCTGGGGCGCTGGTGCAGGTCCCCAGTGTGCTGCGGGGGCTGCTGGTGCTGGCCGCCCTGTCGGAGTGTGGCCAGAGCTCTAATGGGCTTTAAGAGGACGGCCAGACCTTCAGGGGGCTTTAGACAGATCTGAGAGGTAAAGGCGGGCTGTGGGCAGGAAGAGGCACCAGGCCCTTCCCTGCTTTGCCCGAGGCAGCCTGAACTTCCTGCGGGACATCACCCAAGTGTTTGGGGCCCAGGACCGAGGTGGTGGGGTGGGGATGGGAAGGGAAAAGCGGGGTCTTGGCCTGGGCTGACCTGGTCTGGTCTGCCTTTCAGAGGAGGAGAAGGCTGAAGCTCGCGAGTTTGAGGAGGACCAGGTGGCGGGGCGCCTGAAGGAGGACGTGGTACGTGTGGCCGGACGGCGCTGGGAGGAAGGGGTGGGGCGGGTCTGCCTCGTGGACCTCACACCTGTCCTCTCCCTGCAGCTGGAGCAGAGGGGCAGGCTGCAGAAGTCGGTGGCGAAGGAGGTGAGTGGGCAATGCACTGGTGTAAGATTGGAGGGAGTTGGGGTCCCTCCTGGGTTGGTGGCAGACGGCTCAGCCAGGGACTCAGGCTATGGGGTCTCTGAGAACATGGTGGGTGCTTGGACAGACAGGGTCAGCTCAGGGCTTGGTCCCCTTGCAGCCCTGGCTCAGTGCCTCTGCGGGGAGGCGGGGAGGGTGTGTGAGCAGGTGGGGGCCTCCCTGCTCCAGTCGCAGTGACCTCGCCCTGCCTGCCCAGATCCAGGCCCCAGCCCCGGGCGACATTCGAATCTTGCGCAGCCACCAGCTCTCCATCACGTGTTTGGTCATCACCCCCGACGACTTGGCCATCTTTTCCGCCGCCAAAGACTGCACCATCATTAAGTGTGAGTGAGTGCCTGGGAGGTGGGGGCTGGTCTGGGAGGAAGGAGGGATTGGCAAACTAAGCCCCGGTGGGGAAGCTTCTAGAGGCAGGTTTGCTCCCTCAGAGGTGTTTCTGGGTGACAGTGGGTCTTGTGCCCTGGAGTGGGGCTTGTGAGCTTCCTGTCACTGTCATTGGAGACGAATGAGCGGAGGCAGGATGACGATTTGACTGGATTCCGTGCTGCTGGTGGGTGGTTGGGTGAGGGCAGCTGAGGCTCAGCACCGCCCTGCGATCGAGCTCCAGGTCCTCCCAGCCCCCAGCCTCCTCCTCCTGCAGCAGGAGCAGGAAGAACTTGAACCACTGGCCCCAAAGCACTTTCCTTTCCTTTCTCTTATGGGCTTCGTGGCTGCCCTTCCGGGTCATGGCTTCCACTTAACAGATGAGGTGGCCTGTCCCGGGGCTCCCAGTGGCTGAACCAGCCAGGACTTTTCCCATGGCCCCATGCTGCCCTTGGTGGGGAGGTCGCCAGCCCGTCCTACCCCCGTCCTAGTACCTCTCTTCTCTCGGTGTCAGGGAGTGTGGAGAGTGGACGGAAGCTCCATGTGATCCCACGAGCCAAGAAGGGTGTGGAGGGGCAGCCCCCGGGCCACAGCAGCCACGTCCTCTGCATGGCCATCTCCTCTGACGGCAAGTACCTCGTAAGGCATGGTGGGCCCGGGGATGGGGGAGGAGTCTAGGCACACAGTGGGTGCCTGCCTGCAGCCACTGTCCTCCTCCCCGCAGGCCTCGGGCGACCGCAGCAAGCTCATTCTCATCTGGGAGGCCCAGAGCTGCAGGCACCTGTACACCTTCACGGGCCACCGGGACGCTGTGTCGGTGAGCAGCCGGGCCTCCTCAGGTGGACGTGGTCCAGGCTTGGTGCTGGGCCCTGAGGGGTGGGGTGGAGGAGGCAGAGGGTTGCCATCCTCAGGGAACCTGCACTTTGGCGGGGCAAGTGGCATTGTCAAAGTCACAAACAGGGTAAAGGGATAGGAGAGAGCTGGGGTCTGAGCCATGCTCACCCAGGGGGCAGGGAGGCCTCTGACAAGTCAGCAGCTACTCCGGGGCAGGTGAGCCAGCAGGAGCAGGGGCAGGGGAGTGGGCCCTGGCTCCGGAGAGGGCCACACAGAACCACCGCATGATGCCCAGGATGGGGAGGGCGTCGGTTCCCTGTGCCGGTGTCACTTGCTTCTCAGGAAGCTCTGGGCCTGACGTCTGTGTCGTGTGCCGCAGTCCAGGCCCCCTTCGTCCTCTCTCTGCTCCCCTAGGGGCTGGCGTTCCGCAGAGGCACCCACCAGCTCTACAGCACATCCCACGACCGCTCCGTGAAGGTGTGGAACGTGGCGGAGAACTCCTACGTGGAGACACTGTGAGTGTGCAGGGGAAGAGGGTGTGCGGGCGTGAACATCCGAGTTCACGGGTGACCCCATCTTCTGTCCCCGCTCCAGCTTCGGGCACCAGGACGCTGTGGCAGCCCTGGATGCCCTGAGCAGGGAGTGCTGCGTGACGGCTGGGGGCCGGGACGGGACCGTGCGTGTGTGGAAGATCCCTGAGGAGTCCCAGCTTGTCTTCTACGGCCACCAGTAAGGCAGTGACCGCGCTAGGCGGGGGCTCCTTGGACTCGGGAGGTGGGGGATGCGGGCCGCGCCCCTCACTGCTCCTTTCTCCAGGGGCTCCATCGACAGCATCCAGCTCATCAATGAGGAACACATGGTGTCGGGCGCAGACGACGGGTGAGGGCTGCCTTTGGGTGTCTCCTGCCACTGCACCGCTCCTGTGCTCCCTGGTCAGGGGCAGGTGTGACCCCCACGCGTGGATGAGGCCACTAGGGGCGAGCTCAGGCGGCTCCGTCTATGTCCCAAGGCTGGTGTGCACCGGCCCCCCGCCCCGCGCCCCCCCCCCCACCGTGTGCCCCGCCCCTCACGGACTCTGTTCTCTGTCCCCAGCTCCGTGGCCTTGTGGGGTCTCTCCAAGAAACGGCCGCTTGCCCTGCAGCGCGAGGCCCACGGGCTGCGGGGGGAGCCGGGCCTGGAGCAGCCCTTCTGGGTATCGTCGGTGGCAGCCCTGCTCAACACAGACCTGGTGGCCACAGGTGAGTGCCCTGCGCGGCAGCGAGGGGCCCCAGGGGGCTGGTGTGGGTGCTCACTGTCTCCCTGGCCCCCAGGCTCCCACAGCTCCTGCGTGCGGCTCTGGCAGTGCGGCGAGGGCTTCCGGCAGCTTGACCATCTCTGCGACATCCCCCTGGTGAGTGGGCCTGAGTGCCCAGCCCGTCAGGGCCGTCTGTGCCTGCTCTTTACAGCCAGCTCCTCGAGCAGGCCTGGCAGGAGCCCTCCCTCCGTCTCCCTCCTCGCTCCCCTCCTCCACTGCCTGCCCTGCCCTGCATGCTGGGGTGCAGGGCGGGGAGCAGCCTGGGCCCAGGTGTGGAGGGCCTGGCCTGTGTCGGTTCCATGTGGCTGGTGCCAGATGGATGCTAAGCGAGGGCATGCTGACTTGGGTGACCTCAGGAAGAGTGACAGGTCTGTCAGTGACATGGGATCCCCAGGGCCCCACGCCAGGAGCCAGGCCATGGTCTACACCGACATGCTAGGCGTCTGTCGTCTCCTTAGTCCTCGTGAAGCTTCCCTGTCTCACCCGTGTGGATGCTGAGGCCCCGAGGGGTCACGGGTTGGCCCAGGTGGCAGGAGGTGGAGCAGGGCTTGAACCCAGGTCTGTGGAGGCCAGGCCCTGGGTCGTTATGCTCAGGCTGTGGTGGTGGTGGTGGCGATCTGTTCTCATATCCTCTGTGCTTCCCTCCCTTTTCTCAGGTGGGCTTTATCAATAGCCTCAAGTTCTCCAGCTCTGGGGACTTCCTGGTGGCCGGGGTGGGGCAGGAACACAGGTACGGGGCCCCCTGCAGGGCGGTGGGGGAAGGTGACACTTGGTTGGTGGCTGGGTGGGACTGGGGGGTGGGACGGCAGGGGGGCTGCGCTGGCCTCAGCTTCGCCCTCACCCCTGCAGGCTGGGCCGATGGTGGCGGATCAGAGAGGCTCGGAACTCCGTCTGCATCATCCCTCTCCGCGGGGCCCCCAAGCCCACGGCCACGGGCTCCTGACGTCCTCCCCCCTTTATTTAAGTCCTTCCCAGGCCACGCCCGCCCTCTTTGTATTAAAAGCCTCCTCTTTTGGGCCTTGTCTCCTGCAGCTTCTTGGGTGGGGAGAGAGGGAGGGAGGGAGGGAAGTAAGGAGGGGGCTGGCAGGGGCTGTGGGTTGGAAAAGGCCCGGGGAGGGTGGCCTGAGGCTTCTTGTCCTCTTCCAGGGAACAGGAGGTTGGAGCCGTCAGCTGGCTCCTGGCTCCTGGTCCCCGAGTGTCCTCCGTGACCTCATTAGGTCAGCTCCCCGCCCTCTGCGCCAGGCTGGCAGGGCTCAGAAGCTGCTGACCCCTCAGCTAGAACTCCCGCTGTCCAAGCTTGCAGAAGGGCAGGCTGTGGGTCTGGACTGAAATGAAGACAGCCAGGCCTCCCAGCCAGGCTGGCCTGCCTCAACCAGACCAGGTCGGGAAGCTGGAGGGGACAGAGTGCCCTGGCCAGGCTGCATGGCCCGTCACAGCAGTGACCCTGCCTGGTGCATGTGTCAGGAACGTGGGGTCTCCTGATTTCACCAGCTGGGTCGTTCACTCCTGCCTCGGGCAGAGGGGATGGGGAGGTGGAGAGGCACCGACATCTCCCGGGTGGGAATGCGACGTGTTAGGGATTCTGCGCTTCTATAACATTGCAGGCAGCATGGAAATGCCCCTAATCGGTGAACCCATTTCCTACGGGCACATTCCCAGGGAGAAACTAAGGTTGGAAAATGCACGCCCTCGGCATTGAAGCGTTTCTCCTACGGCTTCGGTGTCAGCCTTGGACAGCCGAGACCGCCTTGCTGTAGTGGGGGTGGTGTTTGCTTATTTCAGCTGCAGCAAAAGACACAAAATAGACCATCGTAACCCTCTTTAAAGCGTACATTTCCGTCGTGTTAAGTTTATTGATGTGCCGTGGACCTTGCGAACATTTTCATCTTGCTTCCTCTGAAACCCTAGCCATCCACAATGTCCCCCACCCCTCCGGTGCCTGGTAACCAGCGTGCTCCCCTGTTTCTATGGCTTTAACCACTTCAGACGCCTCGTAAGCGTGATCATAGTAGTTGTCTTTTTGTGTCTGGCTGATTCACTTAGTGTAGCGTCTTCAAGGTTCATCCTTAGAGAGGGGAAGGGAGGGAAAGAAACATCCATGTGTGGCTGCCTCTCAGTACCCCTCACTGGGGACGTTGTGGCCCACAACCCAGGCATGTGCTCTGACTGGGAATCAAACTGGCGACCCTTTGGTTTGTAGGCTGGTACTCAGTCCACTGAGCTACACCAGCCAGGGCTTTGCTGAGATTTTTGAATTTGTATAATTTATGCCTTATACCAAGTTTGATAAGTTTTTAGCTTTTATTAAAAAAAAATTTTTTTGCACTAGTTTCCGGGACTTCAACAACGTAAATGTACAACTTTTTTTTTTTTTTAAACTTTTACAACGTAAATGTACAACTTTTTTTTTAAACTTTTTTTAAAAGATTTTATTTTTATTTATTTTTAGAGAGAGAGGAAGGGAGGGAGATAAGGAGAGAAACAGCAATGTATGGTTGCCTCTCACATGGCCCTCATGGGGACCTGGCCTGCAACCCAGGCATGTGCCCTGACTGGGAATCGAACCGGGATCCTTTGGTTCCCAGCCCGCACTCAATCCACTGAGCTACACCA
>PVJI01013633.1:0-47058 GCA_004026765.1 Micronycteris hirsuta
GTTAAACCTTTGTGAGTTTCTCCCATCACTTTCCTAAGAAAACCAATTATTTCAACAAACAACCTAAGAATTCAGCTTACAATATTTGTGATCATGAAATATTTTCTTTAAAGCTTTTACAAAGGGCACAGAATGAATTGGGACATTTTCTCCCGCCCCCGCAGGACTACGCCACGGCCCACGAGGACTTCCAGCAGTCCCTGCAGCTGAACAGGAACCAGCCCATCGCGATGCTCTACAAAGGGCTGACCTTCTTTCACAGAGGACTTCTGAAGGTGAACGTGTGTGCACCATGCACACCGTCCGATGAGTCTGCTTTGGTTCTGCGGGCGGGAAGGAGTTAGTGGAGTTTAGTTTGGCGTGTTTTCAAAGGATGTGTCGACAAACACCTGGTCGGTTTATTTCGGAAGGCAGCCTGAGTAAACATATTTATTGAGCTCCTACTATCTGGTAGGTACTTGGAGGGGGATGCCGAAGGGGAGAGGGCGGAAGGTTGGTGAGAGGGAGAAATAATGCTTTACACTTGTAAAGGAGACAGCTCACAACGTTTCTTTCCACATACACTTCATCGTGTGGTAAATACACCAGGGAAAGGAATATGAACAAAGTGCTGTGGACACAGAGATGAGAACGATTCATTTAAACTACAGAGTTAGAGTTGGAGGAAGTTCCCGAGAATAAGCGGACCTTGTCCTGGACGTTGAGGGCAGAGTAGGAGTAAGGAAGACGGGACCGGCCCGCAGAGAGGAGAGCTTAGGGCGGCGGGGAAAGGTGGGAACGCGGCCAGTCTGTGGAGCGGCAGACAGTCGGTGTGTGCGAGGGAGATGGGGCAGGGAAGGTGGGTGGAGGGAGGACCGGAAGCGTCTAAGCACTAGGCTAAACATTTCCGCTTTAATCTATAGGCTCAGAGGAGGTGTGCAACCTAGATCTGGGGAAAAATGTGTAGTTGAGACCAAATCTGTCATCTAGGAAGTGGATTCTGACACGGTAGTGGCCGAGCGAGCGGGTCAGGGACAGAGGGACTCACAAGGAGGCATTGCTGACGCTCCAGGTCCACGGTGCTGAGACGTAACTGGGCTCCTCCAGGAGCAGGCTGGGGGCACCTCTGCGCTTCACGGGTCCCACCACCGTCCCTTGAGGACTGCTCCCGGGAGGTGGCATTGAGGGAAACTGCAAAGGCGCTGGCTCAGCCGACTGGAAGTGTGGGGCAGGGGGCCCCTCCAGCCCGTCCCTCCTCCCTGCCCTCGAGCCTGCATTCTCAGAGCACGAGCTGGGAACCTGTGTGCAGCAGGCTCCACGCCAGGAGCGAGCAGGCTGGAAACACGGCTGGGAGCTGAGAGCAGAGCTCCCAGGGCCTGACACACAGTAGGCGCTCTAGTACAGGACACAGCACATCTGCCCAATGGAACACAGGCCGGCTGGACAGGTGAAAAACACTTTATTCTGACCAGGAGGTCAAGAGAGACTTCCCAGAGAAGGTTGAAAGCTGTGAGTGATTTCAGTAGCCTGTGGCCGGGCAGGGCACTTGGGCAGAAAGAACATGATTTTATCACAGGAGAGAGTCCTGAGGAAACACACACACACACACACACACGCACACACACACACACACTCACACTCACACACACTTCCAGGGCAGGGAGAAGGTTTGCCTTTAAGAAGGCCATGTGCTGTAAACCCTCAGTGGTACAGACAGTGCCTGTCACATAGTAGGTGCTCAATAAGTATTCATGGAATAAATGAAGGCCAGGGGCAGAGCATTGAATTTGGAGTGGAAGCCCGTGGTTGGAGTTCTTGCTCTGAGTCTTTTTTAACTGCACCACAGGACAAGTTACTTAAACTCCTTCAGCCTCTCCTTCCACACCCGTCAAGGGACGATTCTATTCTCTGCCACTTGAAGTGATGGTGAGAATTAAATAAAATAATGTGTGAGAAGTACTTTATAAGCGGTAAACATGAATCAGGTATTAATTATAGTGGATTATTTTACATGTGAAAATTTAATTTGATCTACGTTTCACAGACTAAAAAAAAAAAAAAGTAGTAGTAACTCCTATTCACTAAAAACCAAACCAAAAAGAATCTTGCGAATTCTGTTTCCTACACCTCAGACCCTTTTTGCAGGTATGTGGAAGGCAGTCCCAGCAAAGCTCCCTCTTGCCCCTCAGGAGTCAGGCCGGCAGCTGCAGCTTTGAGAGCAGTTATTTAACTTGCGCTTTCAGCAGCTGCCGGTGGACTTTTCCAGTTATTTTGTATCTGCCCTCTATTCTTTTCCTCTTTTCTCAGTCACTGTAAATAAAAAATTCAAAATTGCAATACTATCATCAAAGTTTACTTCTTGAATAGCTCATGGAGGAGAAAAAGATTTGAATATAAGAAAATACCAACTACTAGTATAAGAAGTGAAAGTTATTTTTTAAAGTAAACAAATGGAAACAGAGGATTTCACTTTTAACTCCAAAGCCAGGTGGGGAAGGCCCTGTGCGGGATTTTGAAGTGAGACTTTTTCAGAAACGAGCCACGACAGAGACACTGACTGCAGATTGGACAAGGACTGAAATTCGTTTGCTTTGTTCTGACTCTCCATGATGAGAACCTAGAAACAGCGCCTCCGCTCTCTGAGTGGGAGAAGCCCCCCCCCCCCCGGTAAACCAGCCTCGCCAAAACCGTTCGGTCCTTTCTCCGTGTCCCCGTGTTTGCAAACACAGCGTCAGTGCGTGTAACAGACGGGAACTCTTTCTTTGCATTTTTATAGATCTGCCGTCCGAGGAGGTCAGAGCGTTTACGTACTGCCTCATGCGCCCCAACGGCATCCCCATGAAGTAGAGAAGGAGCAGAGGGTGCCCCAATCACACAGATTGGAACACTGAGCCAGTGGTGAAATGCCTTCCGTAAATTAACGAACTTAGTGTAGATGCCTCTGTTTCCCTCATTAACTGTAAGATGAAGTTCTGAATGGGCTAATGAGTTGTCGCTATCTTTATATCCTGAAGGGGTCTCCAGCAGCAATTTAGAACTTAATTAAGTGGGTGATTCCATATTTACCTTATATATAATATGTATCAGAAATATATTAGGCAATATTACATGACGGATCTCACAGCTATCCAAATCAGCAGACGTATCGGACATTTCGGATTTTCCTAGGGAAAAACAGCAGACATTTTTCTATTGAATTCTCCCTGTTTTATCTGTGTTTCGAGGACATTTCAAAAAGTGTATGTTCCGAGCCCATCTTTTCATCAGCCTTTATTCTGAGAGTTGCCCAAGATTGTTCTCTCAGTGACAGAGAGCAGCCTCAGAGGGACGGCCGCCCACACCTAGCGAGGAGGACAGCCCGCACAGCGGTGGCGGCCGCCTTCCCCACACCGGCGAATTCAGAGCCAGTTTGTGCGCCTAGAGATCGACTCATTCGAACGAAGTTGCTTTGTTCCCAATGGCTTAAAATCTTGATTCTGCTATGTCCCCTCTTTGGCAGAATGAGGTAGAGAGCTGTGCAGTGATTAGACAGGATCCCCGAAACCAAAGCCTCTTAAAAGCTGAAGAGAAATCAGACTTTGAAGAACTGTGGCGTCCGAGCATGCTGTAAGTGCAGTGGGCAGCACACGTCCCGGGCATCTCCACTAGACGTCCACAAACACGCAGACTTCCCGCGCCCCAGCTGCACTCACGACCCCTCCCCCTCCCTCGCTGTCCTGCCTCCTGTCCCTCCTCACAGGGTTAACCCTCTCAGCCCCACCCAGGCCCTTCTGCTAAAAAGCTCCCTGCCTGCCCTCTCCCCTTGTCCCCCAAACCCAGACAGCCACCCAGTTCTCTCTTAGTTTGCCCTCACAGATGTCTCTTGAATCAGACCCTTCTTTTCTCTCCCGAGACACGGTCTCCATTCAAGCTTTCATTATCTCTTGCCTGGACACCAAAGCCGCCACCTCCTGGGGCTCCATTCTCTCCCCTCTCCAGCCTGTCTCCTCTGTTGTCGCAGACTGGTAATCCTCTCTAGAGTCCTGCACCCCTGTCCCCAACCCCGTCCCCATTTGCTGGGCCTGGCCAGACTGCAGAGCATGGCGGAGGCCCTCCCCTCCCTGGCCCCAGCTGACCGCACTGGCCCAGTCAAAGCTCCTCTGTTTCCACCACTCCCACTTTGCACCCTGCGCTCCTGCCGACCCACAGCCCCCAATTCCGAGCACCCTGCACCTGCCCCGTCCGCGTGGCCTCTGTCTTTACTGAGTTCCTTCTCTTTCTGCGAGACCCAGCTCAGCTGTCACTTCCTCTGTGAAGCCGGCTCTGCACCCCCAGGCTCAGTTCGTTGTTTCTCTCTCTGTTCCCAGAGTCTTTTCCACTCACGCTTCTATTGTAGCTCTTAGTTCGTGTCCTAATAACCTGGTTCGGGATTAGCTTTCTAACTCCACTGTGAGTTCTTAGAGGACAGAGATAATGATTGCTCCTCTTGGTCTCCCCTGGGCCTCACACCGCCCCGGCACATAGTAGGCGCTCAATACATGTTTGCTGAACTAAAAATATAGTTGAAAAAAAAATTGAAATTGAGATGCTACAATAGGAAGCTTAATTAACAGTGGTCTTTAATATCTTAACTATTAAAATGTATCTGTTCTCGTCTTTCTGCCAAGCACTACTCAGTTGGATTCCTGGAAGAGCCGGTGGTCGTCCCAGTGTTGCCTTGGAAGAGTTTTAAAAAGCCAGTCTCTTGCCCGGCCGCCCCACCCCACCCACGAGAAAGTCAGGAAGCAGGGAACGAATAACTTTCTGAAGGGAATTGGGATTACACTGCTTGTGCATTGTGTGCCTAGCAAATCATTAAATATTTATTGAGCGCCTACTACGTGCAAGGCGAGTGACATCTTTAGTGCGTAGTTTCCTGCTATGAACTACCTAATCAGGTGTGAAGTGACTTCTATTATCATAGAAGTTGTAAAGCCTTCCTCGTTAAGGGTATTAGAGACCATGAAACTTTGTAGCTATTAACATAAGTGAGATACGTCTTTTCCTGGGGAAATGTGTGAGATGTCTTCGAAAGTTTTTATTACAGTAAATAATCAAGTTATAATGGAAGACACATTTGATACAGGGTTAAGCCTAGGACATCGGTTCTGGACCAGAATGGCACATTTTTATTAACGGTTTTCCTAGCGAGCGTCCTGCAGCACCATCTAAGGGCCCATCCCTGCACCTTCGCCGCAGACCTGCGGTGGTGCTGGCAGGCGCTAGGCCTCACACGCCCCAGGCCTCACATACCCCAGCCTTAAGGTTTCTGTTGTATTTTGCTTTACTGTTTCTTTCCCTTGGAGATCCTGTGAATCTCTCAGATACCCAATCTAGGAGCCCTTCTGCTTGTTTTATAAACAATGGCACCTTGGGCTTGCTTTTCCCCCCTCTTTTGTTGGCTCAGTTTTATTGCCGCTAGTTATGATCATTTTGAGTTTTTCACACAGTTAGTAGGCTTTTGTTTGTTCCACGGGGCTTTGATTACTTAAGGAAACGATATCAGTTAGAAGGTGATGTTACTGGACTGAAAGTGCTGATGACAGAGAGAGAAGCTGTTTTCCCATTTCGAAAGGGAGCGACTTCAGGCTCTGCCGTTGTTCATAGCGATGCATTTGTTTACTGCTGAAATTAAACCCTCCAGAGTTTAACCTTCACAGTTTACTCTGCTTTCTACCTCTCCCTGTTTAAAGCCCTCCCACCTAAGCAAAACCACTGAGAGACCATGTATAATGTGTAAGTCCTTTAGTGATTTAGGTGAAACTCAATTCCAGCACTTAGGCAAATGAAATAATTTCCTATATACTTTTACAGGAAGCTATTGAATCCTTCAAAGACGCTCTGAAGCAGAAGGTTGATTTCATTGATGCGTATAAAAGCCTGGGGCAGGCCTACAGGTAAGTGCAGGAATAGCAGTTGGGTCGGAGGGAGGTGTAGAGTGGAAGGCAAGAGGGCCTCACGTGGTAGTGATATCAGAGCGAAGTTGCGTTTCCTGACCCAAAGAAATGGTCATTGTAAATTGCATAGGCATTTACGTACTTGTTGAGATCTCTGGAATATAGAAAAACCCATGTATCAGAGGGTATCATGATGCATCCAATCAGTCTCTTAAAACAACTTCAGTTTGAGGTATACTGGTCTAGAAAGTGCGGGTCTCCCCGGAGTCATTGTTTTGAATCGTGGTACAATGAGCTGTTGGGGTGCAGGTGCAGCTGCTTCTTAGTAACTGAGGCCAGCACCCACGCCGCTGCGGCCTGTCCGGGGCGGCTGGAGCAGCAGGAGGGGAAGCGGTAGCCCTGACGCGTCCCTGTTGGGGAGGAGAGGCTGTGCCTGGACCGGGCTTCCTGGCTCCACGTGTGGGCCTGAGAGGTGGAGCGCTTCCACCTTGGCTTTGAAAAAATGCACACTCTGACTTTTTCAAAGGTGCTGGAACAGGTAGAAAAGGAAGACAGTTACAGAAAGCCCCTTCAACACTCTGCTAGGTACCTGAGTCAGGGAAGATCACATTTAAGAGCTTACTTATCTGATGGGATAGTTGGAGAAACTGTTTCATTCTGACTTGAAAAAAGAGTGTTTGGATTTGTTTGGGTTTAAGGAACGATTCTTACTCTCCCAGTCCCATGGAATTGTTGGGAACATAAATTGAAAATAGAGTGAAAACACCTCATAAATACTAAAGTACTGTGTAAATGTAAGCTGTTACATTTTTAACATATTCATTATTTGTATTATTTGTAAACACTTTAGTATATAAAAGAAGGTTGGTCAGTAATAAACATTTTTACTCTGAAGTGATCACAGTGCTAAAGTGTACTTCTTTTTTCAGAATTTTAAATTACATAGCAATATACTAGACTTTAAGTAAAGTAACTTTAGTGACAAAAATATACAATTTTAAACCTATGAATTTGATTCAGATTGCGAAACCTCTGTATGATTATAACCTACATACGTGTTTGGTTTTTTGAAGGAGAAACATGTGTTTCTACCCAAATGCTAACATTTATACACAGTTTTGTAACAGTTGGAGCTCATCATGAATTAGGGAAAGGGATTTCAATGAGCTATAAATTAATTTTCCCCGAAGGATTTCAAGAGCTCTGTGGTTATTCTGTAACCTGGTGAGATTTAGAAAAAGGAGATGAGATGAGAGGCGTGAAAGGCTGCGTGACTGTGAGTGGTAAAATGGAACAGGGCACGCCTGTGCCACGGACCGGTGCGCAGACTGGACCGTGAGATGTAACATGCCGTGCGTGTGTGCTGAAGGTCTGCGCTGTGTCCCTAACTGCTGCGCAATCCCTAGAGAACTGGGCAACTTTGAAGCAGCCACTGAGAGCTTTCAGAAGGCCCTGCTGCTCAACCAGAACCACGTGCAGACCCTCCAGCTCCGGGGCATGATGCTGTACCACCACGGCAGCCTCCAGGAAGCCCTCAAGAACTTCAAGGTGAGCCTCCCTCGGTGAGACTGTCAGGAACGGGCCGGGTGGTGAGAATGGTGTTTATACTTCAACAAAAAGAAAGAAAACCCACTGCCTCGCCCTGCAGACTAACTTACAAGCACGTACTTGGTCTGATTCAACCCGGAGGGAGCACTTTTCTAATTTAAGATTAAAGAGTAAAGCACCTGAATGTTTCCCTAAACTGTATTGATGCTAACGGGGCGTTTTCCCCCCACCCTCCACCAGCGGTGCCTGCAGCTGGAGCCGTACAGCGAGGTGTGTCAGTACATGAAGGGGCTCAGCCACGTCGCGATGGGACACTTCTATGAAGGGATAAAGGCACAGACGAAAGTTATGCTAAATGACCCTCTGCCAGGCCAGAAGGCCAGCCCAGAGTACCTTAAAGTGAAGTATCTCCGAGGTAAGTCCGAACATCGCAGAATCATTAACATTTAGTGCAAGAGCTGTGGAAATCGTGTTGCTTGTCTTATGTCCCAGGAGGCAACTGAGTGCCAAAGGTGCGAGGTCATCTGTCCACAGCCCCCTCGGCTGGTGGTGGGAGCTGGACTAGACGGAGTCCAAGCCTTCTGAAGACCAGTTCAGTGCTTTTTCTGCCACTTCCGATGTATTTTCTTTCTGAAGTTAAAAAAGTTTTACTTAAGCCAGGAAAACATAGTTTGAACTAACTGACGCTCATCTGCATATTCATGTCTCATTACACCTTATCCAAAGATGCAGGAATGACAGGAAGGTGACCTTTCCTGAGGTTTTACTGTTAAGTGTAAAGGTGCTATCTTTGATCAGACTTCTTTCACATCAGAATTCTCACATAGTTTGGAGAAATTTAATGGGGATGAGGAAGAAAGCAAATCTTAGAGTTACCATTTTGTTGATCATGGTCTTACTCACCTTTTCACTGCCGTGTATAAAGATAGTTTTGTTTTCCATAGAAACCCCAGATCTTCACTTCCATTTCTTCTCTTTCTGTTGCTACCACAACCTTCTATACCAGTGCTGTCCACCTGAAAACGATCGCAAACTCTGTGTGTAATTTCAGATTTCTAGCGGCCACATTAAAAAAGTGAAAACAAAGAGGTGGGATGATTTTAATGATACATTTTATTTAATTCAGTATTCCACAATATTAGTGAGAACACTATTCATTCAATATTTTCCCTTTTTTGTACTAAGTCTTCAAAATCTACTGGATAGTTTACAGTTATAATGCATCTCAATTTGGATACTCAATTTCCATCGGAAATATTTGATCTAAATTTAGATTTTATAAAACGTAAAGTTGAAAAAGTAGATTTGTATATGCAAGCTGTTCCAAACATACTGAAGTTTTCTAATAATTGAAATCAGTATGTTTTTAAGTTTAAATTAATTCAATAAAAAATTCGATAAAAGGCCCAGCTGGTGTAGCTCAGTGGATTGAGCATGGGCTGGGAACCAGACGGTCCCGGTTCGATTCCCAGTCGGGGCACATGCGTGGGTTGCGGGCCAGGTCCCCAATGAGGGCCATGTGAGAGGCAACCATACATTGCTCTTTTTCCCTCCCTTCTCCTCTCTCTGAAAATAAATAAACAAAATCTTTAAAAAAAAAATTCGATAAAAATTTAAGACTTGGTTTCTCAGTCACTCTAGCCACACTGTCAGTACTCAGCAGCGAGGTGGCCAGGGGCCACCGCTTGGGCAGCACAGCCCTGTGCTCTGAATTGCAGTCCCCCCTTTTTTCTGGTGTGACTCTGGAGTTGAGAAGTGAGATCTTCGGTGTGTTTCATGGAAATGTTCCCTGAGTGGCTGGTATTGCACCCTGGTGACTCAGTCAGTGGCAGGTTACTCCGATTATCATATGATAATAGTGGCTTCATAAAATTTGGACTCTCCATTCAGAATGCTTGTAATTAAGTAACAGTCTGTTACAAAGTGTTTGTACGGCAGCGAGTACCACCAGTGCTTCTTTAGCAGTGTTTGGGTGTGTCAGATCTCGTTTCCTGTGTGCAGAGTATTCTCGGTACCTTCACGCACACCTCGACACTCCCCTCACGGAGTACAACGTCGACGTGGATCTGCCGGGCAGCTTCAAGGACCACTGGGCTAAGAGCCTGCCTTTCCTCATCGAAGACTACGAAGAGCAGCCGGGGCTGCAGCCCCACATCAAGTGAGTGCTTTCCGTGGTTCTTCCTCCTTCCCAACCCTGAACCCTAGGTTCGTCCTGCTTTCTCTGCATCCGTAAGTGGCCTTCTGTTCATGTTTGTGATTGATTTAGTTTTTGATTTGACATGTCTGCAAGTATTTCTTTTAGTTTATAAAGTACCGTGAAACTTACCTCTGGGTATCATCATGCCTTCTAGCCCATTCTTCCCTGCTAAATTAGGGTAACCTCAAGCTGCAGATGTACGTGTCCGTACCGGCAGTCTTTGATATGCATGGTTCTGCGCTGTGCTGCTTTTCAAACAAGTTACCAAACATACTGGAAGTCACACCACTGGCCAAGTGCAGCCGCACAGGGCGAAGCAGAGACGCTGAGGGCTGCCCCATTACAAAGCAGATCTCGCATAGACGCTGATTCCTGGGAGTCTGCAGTGCCTTAAAAATTAGGAGGCTGATCTGACTCCTTACAGATGAAACTTTTCACTCTCTAAAGAGAAAGAAGGGGGATTCAAACTCGAGTGGTGCACGGAAAGCACATTTAAAAACAAGGTGGTGTCTTGGGGTGGGGGGTGGTAGGTGCGCCAGACAGCCACTGCAGTGGAATGCCTGGAGGCACAGGCAGGGGGCTGCCGAACTGGAAAGGGCTACAGTGGCGCCATGTGGAGGCCTTCCCGGGTCTCAGCAGAAGCAAATGCAGGTTCATCCTAGGAAGGAATCGGTGCGAGTGTGGGTCCCGGGTTTGCCCACAGAATAAGACTTAATGTGAGAATCCACAGAGACCACAAACAGCAGACTGACCTTCGAAGACTTCAGATCTTGGAATTATTGAATGCAGACTCTAAAATAACTCCCAATTTAGTATTTAAAGAAATGATGCAGAAATCAGAAACATGAACAAGGAGATCATGAAAGATGACCAGGCAGGTTAAAAAAATAATTGGGAACTTTGGAAATAGAAAATATAATCATTGAAGTGAAGAATTCCTTCTGTAGGCCAAACAGCAGGTTAGCCGTAGCTGAGAGCAGATGGCGGAGTTGGAAGAGGGTGTTGGGAGTATCCAGAGTGCAGAGCAGAGAGTCGGGGGGTGGGAACATGAGAGGGACAGAGGGTGCGGGAGGTGTGAGTCGGTCCCGCACACGTTGCTGAAATCTCAGGAGAGAATGGGAGAGAGGCAATTTAAAAAAAATGGTGACTAAGAATTTCCCAGAACTGAGGAAACACATAAATCCACAGATTTTTTTAAAAGGGTAAATGAAAAGAAACTGGAGAAAACCTACGATAAGGAGGAAATCTTAAAAATAGAAAATCACATCGCTCCAGTAGGAGTGTGTGTGTGAGAGGCAGCCCATCAATGCTTCTCTCTCACATCGACGTGTCTCTCCATCTCTTTCTCCCTCCTCCTCTCTCTGGAAATAAATAAAATATTTTTTTTTAAACCCAGAAAAGTTACAAATTATAAGAACTGCTAAGAGTTTAGCAAGGTAGCTGATTATAATCAATGTACAAGAATCATTTGCATTTCTATACCAGCAAGAAACAAAAATACCATTTATAATAGCAATAAATACTTAGGAACATACCTTAGAAAAGATAAACAGAATCTGTATGGAATTCATTATAAAACTTTTTTGAAAGTTACTAAGAGAAAAGTACATGGAGAGAAATACTATGTTTATGAATAGGAAGTTCAGTGAGATCAGTAAGTCATGTCTCTGCAGATTAATTATAAATCCAATAAAATGCCATTCAAAACTTGAAACAAAGCTTTTTGAGAAACTCGATGAGCTAGTCCTGGAAAGTGTGTGGAGAAACAACCAAGAGTCACCAAGAGGATGATTCCTGCAGGAGACGGTGCCCAGGCTCAGAGGGGAGGTCCTCGTCCTACCAGATCACAAGCGTAAGGCGGGATGGAGACAGACGGTGTTGGGGCAGGACAGACAGGCAGACCAGGGGAGCGCAGCCAGCAGCTTAGAAGCCTTTATCAGAGAGCCTCGGGAAATGGCAGTGGCGTGTCGTGGGGGAGGGTGGGACTCGCCAGTAAGTGGCAGTGGGACAATTAGGGTGTTACGCGGATAACATAAAACTGACTTTTGTGATGGTGTAGATAGATATCCAGTTTTAGACGAATAAAATCTTAAGTGTGAGCGGCAGCATTTTTTAAACTTTTGGAGGTAAGCGAGGACTTTTATGATTTTCAGGTAGACAAGAATTTTTAAAATAACGACACACAGGGTAGACCTCAGACAAAAGGACCGATGAATCGGAGTACATTGCAGCTAAGAATTTCTGTTCAACGAAAGACACCAGGAAGAGCGAGAAGATAAGCCTAAACTACACGAGCAAACACTACAAGCTTGGCAATAGTAATAGCGACCAGAAATGGGGATCAGAGAGTTTAAATTGCTGCAGCCACACTGGCCGGCAGTTTGTCCGTGTCTTGTAAGGCTGACCACTCGTAAATCCTACAGCCTGGTGGCTCTGCCGCGTACACTCAGCAGAGAGCCTTGCACGGGGGGAGCACAGACGTGTGCGGAGGACCTGTGCGGGACTGCTGAGGGCAGTGTTTGTTCACACTGAAAGCTGGGGGTCGTCCCAGGTGTCCATGAGCAGAAGGGAGGGTGAATGCACCCCATCGCATGAGGGGACGTGGTTCAGCAGCGTGAACAAGCGGCCTGTGGACAGCGTGGGTTAGTCCTCGAGTGCCGCCCTCAGTAGCCTGCTGCGGCACACCGTTTCCCCGTGAAGCTCACAAGGAAAACAATAGACTGTGTTGTTGAGGAATGTATGTAATGTACCTATTTTTTAAAAGAAGAAGGTAAGAGAGTCACAACACAAAATTCAAGACAAGTTATGTCATTTTTTTTTTAATTTTTATTTATTTATATTTAGACAGAAGGGAAGGGAGGGAGAAAGAGAGGGAGAGAAACATCAGTGTGTGGTTGCCTCTCATGTAGCCCCCACTGGGGACCTGGCCTGCAACCCAGGCATGTGCCCTGACTGGGAATCAAACCAGCGACCCTTTGGTTTACAGCCCACACTCAATCCACTGAGCTACACCAGCCAGGGCATTACCTCTTTTTTTTTTTTTTTAATTTATTTATTTTTAGAGAGAAGGGAAGGGAGAGAAACAGTGATGTGCGAGAGGAATATCCATCGGTTGCCTCTCACACCCCCCCAACTGGGGACCTGGCCTGCAACCTAGGCATGTGCCCTGACCGGGAATTGAACCAGTGACCTTTCAGTTTGCGGGAAGACACTCAACCCACTGAGCCACACCAGCCAGGGCTCAAGACAAGTTTCCTCTTGCCGGGAGATAGGAGGATAGTCTGCGAAAGAAGCAGACAAGTAGATAGAGCTACAGAGTTGTTCCAGTTCTTAGGTTGGGTACTGAGCTGGTATGTTTTTGTATGTGTCAATTATTACACAATCAAAAATAAAAAAGGAAATAGGTAGCTTAAAGAGGTTATCTGTGTTTTCTACCATCCCTCTTTGGGGAGATACCTCTGTGCAGGAAAGGGTTAACCTGGCAGGCCTGAGCCGCTGCCCTGGGAAAGGCCTGCTTACAAGGTTGGCCCTTGGCTGGCGTCTGGGAACTTGGACTTCAGGAGTGTCCGCCGTGCCCAGAATGGAAGAGAGTGGCTCCCTGGGCCCAAGCAGTTTGGGCCCAAACAGGTGCTATGGTTTACTCTAAACACCTGCTTTCCTTCCCGATCAATCTGGGCAGCTTGTGTGACCGTCCCCAGGAAAGACCCTGGGCCCTAAGTGTCTAATGAGCTTCCCTGGTGGGCAGCACTTCCCTCAGGGAAGTCGTCCTGTGTGTCTCCTGGGAGAGGACCCTTGGAAGCTTGGCCTGGTCACCTCCAGACTTGGCCCCTTGTGCTTTTTCCCTTTGATGTCTGTGCTTGCGTCCTTTTCTGTAATAAATGACAGCTCTGAGTCCTGTGAGTCCTCACAGTGGACAGCTGGACCTTAGGGTGGCCTTGGGGACCTCAGCACAATTCTAATGCTTGGAATTGAAATGTTTGTTATGAAAACTTCTAGCAGATTGACAGCTACACAGTAGTGGTCACATGTATCATTCCAAGTATACCTGCTACAGTCCCCAGGAGGGCGGTGAACATAGCGTGGGGGCTGGTTGCTGTTGCAGAAGGCCCTCCGTGCAGGTTACGTCTCTGGAGGAGTTTACAAAGCAAGTAATGGTCTGAATTGCAAACCAGTCGCCAGTGTGGCTGTGAGAACAAGCGTGTGAGAGTAATTCTGTACAGACTCCGGGAGATTCCTTCTGCCGCTTTGTGTATGGTTGGGTGCAAAGCACCGGATGGAGTGAAAACTATGTGGTCGCAGGTTTCTCAATTAGTTTTCCAGGGGCGGAAGTGACTGCTCTGCAGGTGAAATTGGATTACCCAATGTCTGTTGTAAAAGTCCTTGTCGTGTCTGTAATGTTCTTCCAGAGACGTGTTACATCAGAACTTTGAGAGTTACAAGCCTGAGGTGCAAGAGCTGATTTGTGTGGCTGATCGTCTGGGATCACTGATGCAGTATGAGACGCCCGGCTTCCTGCCAAACAAGAGGATACACAGAGGTATTCTGCAACTATCTGAAAATGGAAATATTTCTGACAAAAGAGCAAGGATTGCTCGACCACGTTGTGCTTTTAAAAAAATCACGGGCTGTGCCTGTGAGAAATCTGCACGCAGTTGTGACAGAAACGTGCAGATCCATTCCTCGGCGCTCCTAGAGGAGGCGCGTCCCCCTTCGGCTGGGGGCTGCGCCACGTGTGGGTACAGCGCGGGCTACCGGCCTGGAGGCTTCGCCGTGGGTCGGATCACCTCCCACAGGCGCCGTGTCCTCGCTGTCGGCCTGATGGGGACTGCCGGCCTCCAGAGCTTCAGGAGGGAGCAGAGCTGGGGGGTGGACAACTTCGGGGGTGTGTCTAGTTTTCTCCGATAATTTCAGCAGGGCTGTTATGATTGTGAGGTGTACCCAGACCTGTTAAGTTACCAGTACTTATGACTCTTCATACAGTGACCCTCGAACAACACGGGTTCGAACTGCATGGGCCCACGCATGCGTGGGTGTTTCCCAGTAAATATATTAGAAGATTTTGTAGAGGTGTCCTTTCTGCGGTGCAGCAGTCGCGTGGGTTCCACCGGGCTGCCATGAAGCAGTCCCGTTGCTGACTCTGCCTTGTCAGCGCCTGAATCGTGAACACCTGCAGATAAATACAATGTTTTTCACATGAGCTTTTCATTTTTGATGGCTAGTGTTAGTAACACGTATACCATCTGCAGTAAAACCACGTAAGACAATGTTACTGTGGGTGCTGACAGATGATTCATCTTACCAACTGTTGATGTACAGCACAGAACTGTAAAGGTGTTTTCTCTTCCTCATGCTTTTAACTTCTCAAGCTTACTCCATTCTGAGAATACAGGCTATAATACCCATTACATACAAAATGAATGTAATAGATTATGCAACGGTAAGGCTTTCGGTCAACAGCAGGCTGTTGGTAGTTAATTTGGGGGAACCAGAGCTGTACACGGATTTTCGACTGCGCAGGTGGCGAGGGCCCTGTGTTGTTCGAGGCCCCCGTGGGACGACCTTGGAGGTGTCCCCGAGGCTCAGGGAAGATCGGCCCTGGGCCGCGTGCCAACAGGCCCTGTACCCCCCGCGTCTCTCTCTCGCAGCCATGGGTTTGGCGGCGCTGGAGGTCATGCAGGCTGTGCAGCGCACGTGGACCAACTCGAAGGTCCGAATGAATGGGAAGACGCGGCTGATGCAGTGGAGGGACATGTTCGACATCGCCGTCAAGTGGAGACGGTAACTAAGGCTTTTGTGAGGGAACTAGACGTGTTGTGACGCGTGGGGTGACGGGTCCCCTCCACAGGCTTCGCATGCTGTTTCGTTTACTGGCAGTAAGGCTCACACGTTACGTGTTCCTCTCTGAGGTTTGTCAGAAATTGCTGGCATCGTCTTTCTTTGAAATACACTCAAGTAATATGCACAGAATAGGGATGATCATGTTTCTAAGCACATTTTTAAAAGGAGTATTTTAGAAAAAGCCTCTTTGAAAGCACGTTTCATTACCCGTGGTACCTTTGAGTGGACTGTGGCGCCCTTCCCTCCGTCTGTATTGAAGTGTGTGTCTGGACGACCAGCTGCGGTGTCGGTAACTGGTTGTCTCATTTGCATGAGAAAATGCTGCTCTGCTAGAAACTGGTACTGACTTCTTGGCCCAGTTGGACATCTTTTTGGAACTTGTGTGTTTGCGTTCTGTGTTCGTAGATGTAATGGTTTGAGCAATTGTTTCCTCCGCACTTTCGCAAAGACTCTGATGTTTTATTTTTAATGCCTTTGAACCTTGCTGGGTGGCGAAAGGTCCTCATCTTTAACAAGTTCTGTTTCGTAGGATTGCTGACCCAGACCAGCCAGTGCTGTGGTTAGATCAAATGCCAGCCCGAAGTCTCAGCAGAGGGTTCAACAATCACATCAATTTAATCAGGTACGACCCTTCTGTACCTCTTTTGTTTTCACAGGAGTTTATTCTTGGCAGACGGGTCTGGAGGCCATGAGGGACCCACTGCCCCTTTCCTGGTGACCGTGACAGGGGCCTACGCAGACTTGCTCTGCCCCTGCGGAGTCCTGCCTGTGTCCTCTCAGCTGGTCCGGCTGCAGAAGGATATGCAGTGCCTGCCCCGGGCCCGCTTCAGGCTGTGTCTGAGGCAGAACTCGAGGAAGGGTAGACTGCCAGGTTCTCGCCTGGGATGTCCATCTTTAATGGATGTCTATCTTTCTGTCCTAAACCACGACAGAAAGCATTTAGGTGGAGGACGTGACATTCATCATCACACCCTGGTAACGTGGTGTGGCTGTTGTGGGCAAGGGCTGCCCCTCCCGCCACCAACACTCAAAGGGTTTGGAGCAGTAATGCCCTCTGGTCGCTGAGCCGCCTGCCGGGGAGGGCTTTGCTCTGCCCAGGGGCTCGGCAAGTTAGGGACGCGGGTGAAGTGCTGGCCTCTTCACCTCTCCCTTCGTGTGCTTCGCCACCTTCCAAATAAACAGATTATAAAGAGTAGCAGCTTCAAGGGTTCCCACTGAATTTAATCGTAGATAGAATTTGCAAGTAGATATGGTAGTTGTGTCCCAGCTAAAATGCTTCTAGTTCCAGAAGTTTGAATCAAGAAAATAATACTCTCTACACCTTTGACATTTAAATTTAATGGAAATGTCATTTAGACACTTATTTGTTTTTAATTTCTAAAAAATAATCTTTCCCTTATGACTCCAGGCAAGGCCCGGCTGTCTGGAAAGAGGAAAAGCAGCCGGGGTCGTGGGGTTGGGGTGGGGGGGGCAGGCCTGGGCTCGGAAAGAGTCAGGCATGACCAGGAAGGGACGGCTGACTCATTGTGGCTGGGGCTAGTGTACCATGAAGGGAGGACCAGCCACCAAAGGCCTGAAAGACAGGCAGAGACCAAAATATGAAAAACTTTTTCTCTAAAGTATAAGCAACTTTCTGCTCCACGGGAAGGTGTTGTCTCCCCGAAAATGACGCTGAGCTAGTCAGAGGTTGTCAGCAGAGAAGTGGCGTGAGCACATGTGACCACGCCGGCTGCAGAAGAGACAGTGACCTGGGAGGCACAGGAGTGGGTCGAGAGTCGTGTGGCAGCACAAGTGACAAGTGCCCAGGTCTGGCGGGCTGCGTGGAGGAGAGCTGGAGGGAGGACAGGGCATTGAAACGGCGGCAGGAGGAGCACTGGCAGCGGGTCAGACACAGGACAGTGTGGGACCACAGGGGATCGCCTCTCGGACTTAGGTTCGCAGGCATCCCAGTCGGCCAGGTAGTGACAGGACAGAAAGTGGGCGGACGAGTTTGGGCAGGTAGAGCTGGGAGAGTGTGGAAGAGTGGATTCCTGCTTGACCCCTATGAACTGGAGGTTCGGGGGGCATCTGGGGAGCAGTCAGATGTTTACATGTTGTACACAAATAGGCTGTGCATTTTCTTTTGCATGTGTACGTCAGTAGATGTATACATTATCTTGTACATTTGTACATCAGTTGGGCGTATACATGTTGTCTGCGTGTACATCAGTAGATGTGTATGTTATCTTGTACATGTGTACATCAGTCAGATGTGTACATCAGCATGTTGAGTGTACATGAAGTTTCGAAAGAGAGTTTTAAAAGCAGGTGTGGGTGTAGAAACGTGAGGGAAATTTGCAGGGTAGCGGAGATGATAAAAGGTAGGAGTATCAGCAGAGGATGTGATCGGGAGAGCCCAGGGAGAGAAGACATGCTGCCGAGAAACTGAAGGGATCCACAGGAGGAAATTGGCATAAAAGTCTGAGCCTCGTTTAAGTACATGAGGATTTTTCTCCCCATTTTGGCCTCTCCGGGGCTGCATTTGGCACCTTTCTCACCAGAATAACCCCCACGAGCTGATGACCAGCTTGCTAAGACAGTTCTTTGCTTTTCCATTTCGTTGGTTGCAAGGAAGTGCCTTTCCCCATCTTTTCTGCTGCATCATTCTCATAGCTCGCTGTTGTTCTTTTGAATTAACTTGGAAATGAGATGGCGTTTGGAATATATTCCTTTGTAAAAATTCTTACTTTTTTTCTTACAGGGGTCAGGTGATTAACATGAGATACCTGGAATATTTTGAGAAAATTCTTCATTTTATTAAAGATAGAATTCTTATTTATCATGGGTAATCCTTTAAATTCTTTTCATAATAATGGATTGATTTTATATATTTCTTATAGTTATGAAACTTGAAAACTAAGCCTGTTGACAGACTAAACAAAGCGTTTCAAAGTTTTACATTGTGTTTAGAATCAAAACCTTTTAGAGTGACTTGTCGACCTTCTTTTTAATAACTTAACAAAATGCACAGACTCAACTGAATGTGTTTAATCTTACGTGCAATGTTGTGGCTTTTCTAGTCTCTTTCTTTTAAAAGGCAGGATGTTTCTTTGACATTTTTTATAAGGGGTTTCAGCCTTCATATTCATTCTTCCTCACCTGAAAGGCGGGGAGATATAAAGGTATAGCTATAACATTGAAAAGACACTATAGAAAAGAAGAATTCCGAGTGGTTAGTTATCACCAAGTAAATGTAAAATTGATATGAAAACCTAGCAGGGCACGTCCGCGTGAGCAGCTTTAGAAAGAAGAGACACTCACATCTGATTTCAGAGTCGGCACAAGAGAATCAGGTTTCGTGACCAAACAGCATGCCTGTCACTCCTGCTTTTCCCTGTCTCACCTCCTAGAGGGGCTGCCGTCTGTTTCCTGAATTCTCACCTGTAGCCCAGAATTCATTGGTTCAAACCATCCCATTATTTAGAAACTTTAGTTGTGGCCCACCATTTTGAATATTGAGTTATCATAATTGAGGGTGGTGTATTTAAATCAGAGGTAATGGCATAATTATTACATTTCTGTATTAACTTTAGTCCCAACTCTCTCTCTTTTTAGGGCTAATAATCCTAAAGGCTTGTTGGAAGTCAGAGAAGCTCTGGAAAAGGTACACAAAGTAGAAGACCTTCTTCCAATCATGAAGGTAAGTCTGTTATCAAAACCACAGTGCATTTTGGGAAAAAAATAAAACCGTAGCACTTTTTTGAGTTGTTCAACGCCATGTTTGTGAGTATTGTACCATAAGCGTTTTGAAGTTTATGAAGTGCATGCTACCTGAAAACACTAACATAATCACACTGAATAATAACCAAAATAAAACAAAACGCAGACACTGGACTCAAACGTAAAAACAAATTTGTGAGGAAGTAGTTGATACAGGAAACAGAGGAACTAAAAATACAGACAGTTGAATTCTGCGTCTGGTACTGACGGAGTAACTGGGACGCGACCTCCCTGCCACACCGTGACAGTTGTGCAGCTGGACAAAATACAGGGCAGCTGCTCTCAGGTCTCAGACAGTCACAAGACGGTGACTCTTGAGAGAAGGGGACCGTGTGTGCTGAGCCCATGCTCCCCCCAGCTCCCTGCCTTGGTTGTTCACCAGACCACGGTGCAGGGATGTGCAGCCCCAGCGGAGTCTCGTGGAGCTGAGGAGGCAGAGGCTGGAGCTGCGTCTGCTGAAGTGGGTGAAATTTGCAGGGCAGGATAAACGTTCTCCTTGCAGCTATAGTAGGTAAGGTTGATTTATAGCAAATAGAATTTAAGAAATTTCTATGAATGGCCAAAGCTTATCCACCTCTAAGGAATAACCAGGAAGCCCCGGTCGTAAACAGGTCCACGCCTGCCCCGCCGGGCGTGGGTCAGCCAGTTCTGGGCTCCTGGGTGCTGAGGAGCAGGGACTCTGCAGACCCACCTCGGGGGTTCTTGCAGGGTCTGATGGACCGAGGAGTGGTCCTCTGTCTTCTCAGTATCCCCCGTGTTAACTCAGCACACGTGGTCAGGTGCAGTATGGTGAACTCCACAATATACCTCACTTACTCAAAAACTCTTTGCAGTGAGCGTTGAGCCGTAAAGGAGCTCTAAAATGTAAGGGGCTTATAACAGAGTGGCGTGCCCTGCAGTGTGCCGGCGTTCGGGCACGTCTTCCTGAGAGGCCGCCGGCTGTTTGCACCTGTGTGTAAGATCGTGCTGGCCCTCGGCTGCAAGTGCAGCCCCATGCCTGCATGGTGTTTGGTGACTCGGGTACCATGAGCTACGATGTCACTGGCGAGGTGGTATTTGAAATGGTAAACCATGCTCAGTAAAGTTCCCAGCAGATATCATACACTCTTTCCTCACTTTGTATGCTGTGTGCATTCCTGGAAGACTCAGTGTGCATGAAAACTGTGACAAATACTTAGTGCCTGAGTATAATAGGAGTTTCAGGCCCAGGTAATTAAGTTACAGACAGGTTCTCTGTCTACGTGAAAGTCCGTGGGGCGTGGGAAGCCCGCACGGAGGGGTGTTGAGTAGCCGTGGCTCCCACCCTCTAGACTCTCCTGTGAGTTCCCCAGATGCCCCCCAGAGGGCAGAAGGGCCTCATGGAGGGCTGCTGGGCCGCATCTCAGTTTTTCATCTTCAGCTTTCCTGTGGGCATTGTAGGCATTTAAATTTACTATATTGACCACAGTACAAAATCATTCAGGGAGATTTTAGTATTTTATATGTGTGTCTGTTTGAAAAGAACCTGTGAGGGACTACAGTTACCCAGCGCAGCCGAGAGGTCGAGCTCCGGAAGCCGCCTTTGCGCTGTCCCCCGAGGGCCACTCTTAGCTTGGTGTAATTCCTGCAGCTTGCTTGTCTGCGGGCTGCAGAGTCGGAGTGTGTGTCTGAAATTCCCTGTTGGCAAATCAAAATAATTCTGAGTGCCCGTCAGAGAACTCAGACTCTGCTTGGAAGGAGCACAGCAGAACGCAAGGGGTTTCCCTGAGTTGCAGGTCGGGGTTGCCGCTGATCAAGACTGAGTGTGGGAAGAACCCCAGAGGGGAGCTCCAGAAGGGGCCGCGAGCCTGCTGTGCTGAGGTTCTCTGCGGCCCCCGATGGGGCCCCGCGGGGTGTGAGCTGGGTGTAGAGTCGGTGTTGGGGCCTCGGGCCGGCCAGAGGTGTCATCCTCTGGCACTGCTCCCTGGGTCTCTTACATCGGGGACTTCCGTGACCCTTCCTGAAAACGTGGAAGTCCAAGACAGCACTGCACAGTGGCAGTTGGGGGTGTACAGTGAATTTTACACTAGTAACGTGAAGTTTCTTTTTCCCTGAAAGCAGTTTAATACTAAAACGAAGGATGGCTTCACTGTGAATACAAAAGTCCCCAGCCTCAAAGATCAAGGGAAGGAATATGATGGATTCACAATCACTATCACGGGAGACAAGTACGTACGCTGCCTGCGTGTGGAGGGCAGGTGGGCGGCGCTGGGAAGTGCACCTGCGCTCACTGGCACGGATGGTCTGCACGTGGGGCTTTCGCTTTCTGCTGAAATGAAGGCGAGGCCCCGAGTGTAGCTCTTATCAATTCTTCTTCCCGGCCCATCTGCAGCATTACACCGGCCGTCACCTCTCCTGACTGCGCTGCATCTGTCTGCTCTCTAGACGTTAGGTGTATGTCTGATGGGGCTGGTGGAAAGCATTCTTCTGTTCTTGAACTTCATCTGGGGAAGGCTTTTACTAAGAAAATGAAAAGACATGAGAAATTGGCAGATTCAAGGCCAATTTCTTTTTTGTTCTTTAATGCAGGTTTTAATTATTGTAAGAGTAGTGTAGTCTTAATGTACAAAATTTAGAATATACAGATAAGCAAAGATTAAAAAATAAAAACCCTTAAGTTAGTTTCTTTGGAAACAGATTTTATTCTACATACTGTTTTGTAATGTGTTTCTTTACTAGCCTCACCATTACTTCATAACGCGTTCCCCATGCCCTGTTCTTACGCGCATTTTTAATAATTGCACAGTGTTCCATTTTATGAGTATTGTATGTAGTTTCTCCTGCTAATGTTTTGTTATTGACCATTTGGGGTGGTTCCCTTTTCTCACTCTGTAAAGAGCACCACAGGGAACATTTTTATTAACCATTTCTAAAATCCAAACTTCCTCTAGAAGCCTCCAAATCCCTTGAATTTTGGGTGGGCTTACCTTGAACCCCCGCCCACATTCCTCAGTCCTCGAGGCCCGTGACTCCTGCCCGCTCCGTGGTGTGGCCATGACGCATGTCCCTGACCCTTCGCCTCAGGAGCTTTTACTCCCAGGCCACAGGGCCCTCGGCCAGGCTGCACGGGGGGTCGCACAGGCCTTCACGCGGAAGCACCGATGTAGCCACTTCCAGATTTCTGTGATTTTCTGCGTCCTTGAGGTCTCGATCTCTACCCCCAGCCACCTACTTATCAAAGTCCTTCCACAATAAAGGTCATTCTTCCCCCAAAAGGAAGTTCAGGGTTTACTGTTCATGTGAAATCGTTTCCTACCGTTTCCCCACCAGTGGTATAGCTATAGATACAGATGTTCTCAGGGTAAATTCCCAGGCAGAACTGGAATTACTGAGTAAAATTCCTTCCCCCTGAAACGTAGCATCTTTCCTCGCTGTCTGTGTCACCGCACCCCCGCCCCGCTTGCCCGTGCCCCGCAGCCCCTCACAGAGACTCAGGCCGCTGTGCCGGTCGCCCGCCTCCTGGGCGTTCCCAGTGCTTCAGCAGCGTTCCCAGGGCTCCACTCCTCCAGGCGCTCCCCTGGCTCCAGAAATTACTCCCCAGCCCATGCCTTGCCCTTGTCTGTTGATACCAAGACCTACTCCCCGGCCAGGTGTGGGAGGCCTTCCATAATGTGGCCTTGACCGTTTTTCCTGCTCTACCTGAACCGCTTTCCTGTCGGAACCTGGCCTGCTGATCCAGCAGGACTGCTTGCACTCTGAGGTCACCTGGCACCTCCTGTCTGAGTCTCTGTCATCTTGATCTTCAAGACCCAAGCTCAGGCCTTTTCTTCCAAGAAGCGTGTCCTGTTCTCTTCCTTGTCTTCTAAGTCAGCTCTGGTCTCCCTCTCTCGAACCCCGACGAACTATGTTAAGGCCTGAGCACAGTCTCAGAATAATTTGCGGCCTCATTTCTGCCTCCCTTCCTCAAAAGGCAGCAGCTGTGCCTTGCTCTTTCTAGGGTCTGAGGATTGCGGTCAGTGTTTTGTTACTGGCGTTGCACAATAAATACCCGTGGCATCAAATTTACATCCTCCACAGAGCCTCGTGTGGGGCTGAGCATGCAGCAGGGGCTTAAAAAAGAAAAAGGAGACCGTGAAGTCCCTGAACTCTCTGCCCTGAGCTCCTGCCCCGGCCCCCAATAATAATGGGGTGGCTGTCTGATCACATGTTTTCTAGGTGTTTAAAGGCCTTCTTTACTAAGTGTTGTTGTTCCTTCCCGGATTAGCTTAAGCTCATATAATTATGTGGTTAGACTGAGCAGAATACCATATTCTGTGAAAAAATTGCATACTTATGAGCGGTGCCTCCTCTGGGGCGGTGAGAAAGGCGGGGTCCGCCCTCTGTGTGTCCCGCGCCACATCAGCGTCATGCCGTTTGCTTTTGTGTCCTGCTCTCTGTGTTTGGCTCCCCACATTGTAGATCACACATGCCTTTGACACATGTTCTTGTATTTTTAGGATTGGCAATATACTCTTTTCTGTGGAAACTCAGACCACAGAAGAAAGAACGCAGTTATATCACGCTGAAATAGATGCACTTTATAAAGACCTGACAGCAAAGGGAAAAGTCCTCGTTCTTTCGTCAGAATTCGGGGTAGGCGTTTGTCTCCCTGTCACCTTGCTTCCTGGGGTTCCTGGTGAACTTTCAAAGCCTCTGCCCTTTCATCGAGGTTATACATTTTATGCTAGAAATCAGCTTTAATGGACCTGTAACTATTTTCTGTTATTCTTACTGGAATAGTTCCCATATTTAGTAACTACAGCAATTGGGGAGAGAGAAATAAATTTATTATTTACGCCCTGGCTGGTGTAGCTCAGTGGATTGAGCGCGGGCTGGGAACCAAAGGCTCCAGGTTCGATTCCCAGTCAGGGCACATGCCTGGATTGTGGGCCAGGTCCCCAGTGAGGGCCATGTGAGAGGCAACCACACATTGCTGTTTCTCGCCCTCTCTTTCTCCCTCCCGTCCCCTCTCTCTAAAAATAAAAATAAAAATAAAATCTTTAAAAAAATTTATTATTTACTATATTATCATAAATGTGGGCTTTGTTATGATTTAAATGAAAAATGTGATCCATAATGAAAAGGACCATTCCTGGCCTGTGACCACTTAACCTCTGTTGCCCACCCTGACTCAAGGAGGGGCTCCTCGGTGGCAGGATCTGCTACGTCACCTTCGTGGCTGCAGCTGTCACTGTGCCGAAAGTCTGGTGACATCATCCGCGTTCTGGAATGGGTGCCCATAGCCCCAGGAAGGCACCTTAAATCTCTTGCTTTTTAATCAGTGAATTCATATAAGTAAGCATCTAAGTTTTTATACAGAATTAAGCATATTTACCACTTAAATCTGTGCGCGGAAGGGCGCTTACCAGAATCTTTTGAGGTAGGGAGGCTTGTAGAAAGCATAATCGGTGTCAATAAGTGCTTTGTTTTATTTTAATCTCAATGTATGTTTTGACATCACAAGTAACTTTAAAGGAGACCGAGATGTCTGTGCTTATCAGAAAAGTTTGCAGTTTTAAGAACAGCTGGGAGGATGCTGCTCTGAACTGGACTGTATGTATCCTTTTACTAGCAAAACGGTGCGAAAGCGCAGCGGGCACTCAGCAGTGGGAGAGCAGGCTCTGTGGGAGGCGAGAGGAACGGTCCTCTTCCTGATGAAGTGGCGCTCCGGTCCGGCCCTCTGGTAAAAGCCCGTTGGGGTTTGCAGTCTGGTTTAAGTTCACGAGCATCTCTCTTCTTTTTCTAGGAGGCCGATGCCGTTTGCAACTTAATCTTATCCTTAGTTTATTACTTTTATAATTTAATGCCACTCTCACGAGGATCCAGGTGAGTGATTCCTGCAGTTCAAAAGGTTTTACATTGAACACCGTGTTCTTTTTTGCTTACACTTCCTGCCGTGGGTGTGTGTACAAATGTACCCCAAGCAGTGACAAGAAGCCCCTTTTTGTTTTTTCAAACTGCACCCCAATGTACTTCCCTGACCTACCGGACCAGCAGCAGGAGCACGAAAGGTCCCTGTGTTGTGTGCGTGAGGCCCACGGGCGCGGGCTCACTCATCCGAGGCTGCCGTGCGTGGGCACCGAGCTCCCTGCGCCTCGAATTTAGTGCCCTGCCCCCGACTGTCACCCTGCCCCTCCCCTCCCCACCCCCCAGTGTCTGGCCATTAATTGGCCTTTCACCCTAATGTGTTACACTTTTGCGTCGCCACCCGCCCGTGCTATTTTGATTATCGTGAATAAATTGTGGCTTCTTGTGAACCCGCCAGGAGTGTGTCAGAGCCTTTAACACGGCGGGGGGGGTGGGGGGGGCGGCACCTGCAGGGTTTCCTTCCCGCTCTTCACCCGACGCTGTGCGCAGCGAATCCCTTTGGTGGCTGTTGCTGGCACGTATTTAAATTTAAGATGTTTTTGCTAAAATAATGTACTTACCCATCTTTATTAATACTTTAAAACTCTTCTAAATGTGGTAGTAAATTTCATTATAATATTAAAAAGGTGTCGAAACAAAATAGGAGCATAAGTATCGCAGCATCGGCCGCCTATGACGGGCGGCGTCCGCGGAGCAGAGACGTGCATGAGACCCGTTCGCCCACCTCCAGGCCGGCTCTGTGCACACACCCAGCAGCCGTCACTGTCCCGGCAGCTTGGGGCTCCTGTGTGGCGTGTGAAGGGAGCCAGGCTCCAGTTGCCCTCCGTCCCCACTTCTGTTCAGTCCCCAGCCCCTGCTGGTTCTGCGTCCTGACCTCCAGTTCTCTCTCCCTTATGCCCACAGCCACAGCCAGGACGCAAACCCTTGTCATCTCCCGACACAGCCTTGCTCACTCGTCTTGCTGCTTCCCTGTTCTGTGCCCCCTGGTTTGGCACACCTGTTGGCCCCCGTGCTAAGGCAGTGGCATCATGCCCAGGCCCGTCCCTGTCCTGCCCTGTTTTCGCTCCCTCCGTCACCTCCCTCCTTTACCTGCCCATTGGAACTTCTCAGGGTCCCCTCCCCACCACCCCTCCCTGTCTTTCGTCACATCTCCATGCCCCCACACTGCTTCTCCCTCCGTGCCAGCCCGCAGCCCGCCTTCTCTGCCTCCTTCACTCTGCCCCAGGCCCTGGAGGGGGCGGCGCCCCTGCCCTTGGCCTCTATAGGCCTTTCCGGGGAGGTCCCGCTGTGCTGGGGCTGCCCTTCCCTGTCAGAGATGGAGCCTCATCCTGGCTGTCTGCGTCCGGGGGCACCCTGCCCAGGGGCACTGCCAGTGTGCGGTCCAGCTGTCAGAATCCGGAGCGAGTCTGTCCGTGCCAGGAGGGAGACTGATACCACAGATCGGCTTTCAGGCCATCTGTCAGTGCCTGTGGGAATGTGTGTGCTTTGCTTCTTTGAGGGCCAGAGTGTTTTAATGCTTAAACGATAAGATTAATCTGTATTTATAAAGTGTTTTGTAGATACGGATTTTAAAACCAAGCTTCGTGAATTTGTTAAAAATATAAACACATTTTCTAATTCATTATTTCACAAGAATTTAAAAACCCAATGGAAAGAAGGGTTCTAATTAAAATAAGCTCTTTTTTCCCCTTAGAAAAAGAATATATTTGGTCACATTTATTCTTAAATAAGTGTGTATATATATATTTAGTAGTAAATTAGTAAATAGTTTTGAAACCAAATGAACATAGTCTTATGTTTAATGTCTAAAGATTCTTAAAAGAAAGAAAATTTCCTCTATTAAGGGAAATCCACGGTGAGCTCGGCAGCTGTTTGTGGTCGGACTGACGGGTGATTCTTCTCTATTGAATAGCGTGATAGCCTATTCGGTGATCGTGGGAGCGTTGATGGCAAGTGGAAAAGAAGTGGCAGGGAAGATTCCCAAAGGCAAGGTAGGTTGGCCCTGAGGGGGAGAATGGCTGCCTGTGTTTAGACCCCAGTCTGTGGGTTTCATGCAAAGATACGAGAGTAGAACAGATGCCAGTGTGAACCTTCCTCCTCCCCATTTGCTCACACTCCTCAATGTCTCTCTTTTTCAGCTAGTTGACTTTGAAGCTATGACAGCCCCTGGTTCAGAGGCCTTCAGCAAAATAGCCAAAAGCTGGATGAACTTGAAAAGGTCAGCACTTGATGAGGGTCAACCAAAGGATATTGCAACTAAAAGGGAGAAAAGGGACTGCCTGTTACTTTGGGGGCTCCTGGAGAAACTGGAATTGCACTTTTTTTTATGAGTTCCTATTGTACAGTGAGTTTATAGGTAAAAAGGTTTGGCTGTCATGTATGATCCCCTAAAGGATGAGTATGTGGATGAAAATGAATAATGAATAAAAAATAAAGACACTCTTTAGTTGATGACAGAAAGTCACAAGTGTCTTATAGATGTAATCAGACACTCATCTCTCCTGGCTGGCTTGCCCTTTGTCCCGAAGGCTGGGGGTCAGCATTGAGGAGTGGATTTGAAAACGGGGCTGAGCCCTCCCAGACGCCCCCTCCCAGGGGTGGCGCTCTCCCTTCCCAGCTGCATCTTCACTGCTCTCTCGATTCTGAGAAGGTGGCACTTTGTTCTGATTCAGGCGACAAGTGCGTGTGAGTCAGGGAACCTGAACCAGAAATTCCCCCGATGCGACCGGGCCAGCCGTGCGGCGACTCTGGCCTCCCTGGCTCTGGTGTCTGGAAGCACCGTGGAGAAGGATCAGCGTGGATGGGAAGAGTTGCAGAGATGCTTCAGTAGCTAATGAAGGAGAAGCACGTTTCACTATTCGACCTTGTTGAGCCCCGCCCCTTCTCCGTGGTTTCTCCTTTGTAACCGCCACCAGCGTGGCCTTCCCCATCCGTCTGACTGACACAGCAGCCGCTGTAAAAATTGCTGGGTGATTTGTGCTCTGTTTAAAACTGAGAAGTTCACGTCTGTAGGACACTCTTCAATCCTTAACGTTCCATTAGCATTGTAATAAAAATTCCTAAGTTACGCCTTTTCCCAGCATATTCTTGTTTCAGGTTTTCTACTTTACACGTGGTTTAGTAGAATGACCCTAAGGTCCGAGCTGTCCCTCTGCTTCTTACACAATTTTATAGTGCTAACCTTTCAACAGTTTTGAAAGGGAAGAGTAACACCAGCAACTGACCTTGTGCGGTTCCCACTTTCCCGCGTCCCGTGACTGCTTTATCTCAGCCTCGCCCACAGCCACTCCACGAGTGAGCGCCGTCCCTGTCGCTCCAGGTCAGGGAGGGAGCGACCGTAGAGAAATGACTGCAGCTAGTAAGGAGCATGAAATGCCCTGAAGCCTGTGTCTCCTGATTCCAGTGCAGCGAGCACACCACCACGACATGTGTGCCTAACGGTCATGTGGAAATCAGAGCTTAATTTCCCCCCCAAAGACTCTGGTTGAAGTTCTAAGCAGCTCATGCATGAGCCTTCGGGTGCCTCAGTCCATTGCTTAGAAGGATCTGTCCCTTTTGCCGCTCCTCCCTCTTTTTGTAATAATTGTCTGGCAGTGTATATGGGGTGTTAGAAAGTGAATATTGTAATAGGAATAAATATAACATAAGCTTTGCCTTTTTTTAAAGCTGTGTTGCTGTTCACACCCCTGCTTTGTATTTTTCTTTTCCAGTATCTCACCTTCTTACAAGACTCTCCCGTCAGTCTCAGACACGTTCCCGACGCTGCGGTCCATGATCGAGGTGCTGAACACCGACTCCTCGCCACGCTGTCTTAAGAAACTCTAGTCACGCCGCGGTATTTATACAAGGAAAGGGCCGGACCTCTCGCTTCTTAAGTTATTTTTAAAATGTGGAATTACAAAGAAATTAGGTCCTTTATTACTTTTGATACCAACTTTTGATAAGAATCGAATACTTGAAATCATTGTCTTTACTTTCTGAACCACGACAAAAATCACGAAAGAGGGTTTTGGGGGGAAAAGCTGTAATGTTTGGGAACAAAGGCGTGTTCATTAGCCCATGGCCTGTGGGTTTCCACCTATAAAGTCATGTAGCTCCTTCCTTACAGCAAAAAAAAGTTTACTTCAGAAACCAAAAATTAATAATTAAAAGGAACAGAACCCACAACAGCAGTATTTTCATTCCTTTCAAGGTCTGCATTTTTTTCAAGATTTTTGTCTTGTGCCCATGGTGCTGGGTGTCTTGTTTTCAACCCGCACGACCTTCGCGCATGGGTTCTCTGCTGTCTTCGACCCGTGGAAGGCCCGTGCGCCGTCCACGTGGGCACAGAGCTCACAGCCAGGAGCACCGTGGCGAGTGGCGCAGACGGTATCTGCCAGTGACCCACACACTGAATTAATGAACCATGTTTTTTTCTTTTTGTTGGACTAAATAAACAGGGGTGATTTCTCTAAATCTCCGTTTTTTGACACTGGATTATGGATGTTTTTATTTTGTGAACTAGTTTCACTTTCAGGTATGAGAACATTCAGAAAATTACTGATTGTTTTTTTCAGACAGGGTAAATGACCATGAGTAAAATGGGATCATTAAACTATTTGCCATTTTCAAATTGGTTTCCATTTTTTTTTTATTTTTTTTTTAAGAGTCAGACTTTTCATTGCTTTCTGATATTTAGTTTGTGTGGCAGACTCTTGCATAGAGTTACATGATGACACCTCAAAGTGTCTGCGCTCCCGGGTTAATGCCTCTGGGCGGCTCGTGGCGTTTGATCAGGTGGGACTCGCCCTTTGGACAGATGTCACTCTGGGCACTGGCGTGGGCTTCAGAACAGCTCTGCTCTCTGCCAGCAACCAGTGGAGGAGAAGGGAGAATGAATACACTGTTGGGCGCACCTCATTTTGCAGACAGATCTCCATCCACAGTCACGGTTCTCCTGAGGTGAGGGCTGCAGGCGAGGGAGCCGAGGCTCTGGGAAGTTGATGACTCTTCAGGGCCACCCGGCTGCTGAAGCCAGGTGCTAGGGTTCCAGCTGGTCCTCTCAGGCCACAGGGCCTGCCCTGCCCCCCATAGTTTGGGGAGACCAAAGATTCCATTCTCAGGCTCTTCTCGAGACTGAGAAAACTTAGTACTGTGCCACGTGGGCCTCCTTGTGCCTGTTGCATTTCTTTGCGCACTCAAGTCCTGACCCAACTGGTCTGTCTGCCTGGAGACCCTGAAACTGCAGAGGAGCGGCCTCCCGTGTGCTCTGCAGGACAACAAGGCAAGACGGGGTGGGCGCCATTAGCTGGCTCTTCTCTTCCCTCCTACAAAGCACCATCCCTGTCACTTCACTTTCCTCAGCTTCCCTGATTCCCCCACCCCAAGTCCATTGTCATCTCCCTGGGACCACGGCCACCATCTCTAACCATTCCCCCCAGCCTCTCACTGCCCACCCGACTTCTCCAGCCTCCCCTCCCACCACCTTCCTCTCATGTACACGCCCCTTCCTCTCTTGTACACGCCCTGGCCTCACGCTCCTCCTTTCGTACTGTCCACTTCCCATGGGAACCGTACAGTCAACTTGGCGCATCTACTGGAACTTTTGGTGGTGACGGGACTGTCTTATATCTGCCTTTCCAGTGTAGCAGCCACCGCCTGCCACAGGTGGCTCCTGACCACTTGAAGTGGGGCCAGTGTGACTGAGGAACTGAGTTTTCGATTTTGTTTGAATTCATTTAAATGTAGATAGCCACATGTAGTTAGCGGCTAGTATATGGGATAGCACAGCCCAGAGAGTTCCTGAGTAGGTTTTGGAGTTTTTCCATGGACATGATCCCAGGTCATGTTCTGCTGCTCATTAGTATCACGAGCTTCATGTTATGGGCTTGTTGGAGTAGCTAAGTTTAGCTCTATTTGTAAAATTGCTCCTATGAATCAAGACATTCAAACTTTCAAAAGACTGAAAAAAGATCCTCTAGAATAAAACTTGCTAGTAAACTAGGAACTTTTTATGTGGAAAGTGTGTGAGGGGCAGGAAACCAACCTCCAACTCTCTAATCCTTACCTTCCAATATTTGGAAGTCAGATTCGTATGGACCAGAACAGAGATCAGTGGGCTCAGCTAGAGAAACCCAGGGCATGCAGACCAGGAAAGGGGGCCGTATGCACGGACGCACCCTAAGGTGTCCATAGCAGAGCTGCTATTTCCTTGCCCCAGAGTCCGTGCGTGCTCCAACTCTTCCCCATCTCAGAAATGGCATCCTCCGCCCGGCAGCTCCGGCCAGCAGCCCTGGTGGGCCCCGAGTCTGCACTCTCCTAGTCTCCAGATCGCCACCACCCAGTTCCTCATGAGATCTGGTCTGGGCTGCCTCTGCAACGCCCCAGGTGGGTTCACATCTACCTGCCATCGCTGGCAACCCCCATCCCAAGGTATTTAAATTTAAATTAATTAAACTTAAATGAATGCAAATGCTCCGGCCATGTTCCAGGAGCCCACCTGTGCCCGGCGGCCTCCCTGCTGACAGCAGATACAGAGCCTCCCCACCGGGGCAGAATGTTCTGTGGGGCAGAGCTGCACACAGAGACAGTCCCTGCGCACCTCCATGTCAGACAGAAGTCAGAGTGCGAGTCCTGGCATTTTAAGTGAGAGTCCAGGTTTTGGAGGGCGGCCCAAAGAAGACCTCTGGGTTATGAGTTATGACGGTCCATACAGGTTGGGTAGGCACATGTATCTGAAACGAATAATACTGCTGTGATTGAATATGACTTAGTTTATGAGCTCCAATTTCTACCAGTAAGAGAATATTTCACCTGTGCCAGGTCACCGTGATCCAGGCATTTCCAGTTTTGGATGGCCTAAGCTCCCGGTTACACAGGCCTCCTTCGCCTTCCCGGGGGCAGCCTGATGCCCTGAGCAGGGCCTCTCAGCTGCCTGCAGTCCTGGGTCCTGGTCACCACCCCACCCAATGCCCAGGTTCAGCCCACACTGCCTGTGTCGGAGCAGAGGCCGCTGTCCCTGCTGCAGGCACCCGTAGCTGCCACGTTCCTCTCCTGGGGGCGCTGTTCAACAGTGCGCACACTGCCTGTGCCGCTGGCCCTTTCCCGTCCGTAGGCCCCTCAATACTCCAGGGCCCTTGGCTGCCCACTGGGCACCTCTGCTCCTCTCTGCTCGGGGCCACGCTGGGCTGGGGCCTTCTCTGCCAGAAGTGCCACCATCTTTCCTGGGGAGCAGCGCCCTTTCGGAGCGAACGTGTTTTGAACACTTGTTGGTATTTTTCTAAGTGCTGTACAGTATTACCACATTCAGTCCTCCCGGGAGCCCTGGTGGGTAGGCACTAGTGTGCTTCCCACTTTGATGGCTCCAGTGGGTGGGGAGTTACTTACCCATCAGAGCCCTTGAATGCATGCACGAGCTTGCCACACAGATGTCAGCACGCAGTGGACGGGGTTGCGGGGGGGCGGGGGAGCAGGCAGGGGACATCGCTCTGGCACCTGGGCCCTAACCCCTGAGTCCTCCAGTTGCTAAGTCAGTCTGCCAGACTGTGTTGTCAAGTGGACCGATGGCTTCCGGCCATCTACCAGGTGGAAGTGCCACCCTGGCATTAGAGGGTCTCCCAGTCACCATCCGTCAGGGGCCAGAAAAAACAACTTTTCTTCAGCGCAACTCTGGAGGTCTCCTAAGAATGAACACGTTTGTCAAGGCTTATGATAATCTCAGCTGAAACTAAGAACTCTCGCTTCTTAGGCTCAGAATTTAAAATGATACATCTCTGTCCAAACATAGATTCCGAATCAGTCTTTCATTTTGTAGGCTTAGCGGGTCTAGAACAATCTTGACATGTGAACCAACCCCTAAATTACCACTTCAGTGTGGAAGTAACTTTTGAAGTGAACGTAGCACCTTCTGCTTCATGTAAATACACGGTCTGGCACAGATAACACCCCTTTTTTATTACAAAATCATAAGCATGTAATTCTGCATCATAACAATATCACACTCAAGCACACCATAGGACATTTTAGGTGAAATATTCAAATTAAGACTATAAATGATCACATCCATACTATTGCCCTACCAACCACACTCAGGCAGGCGTTACTTCTGCCGGACCCTGCATGCACCTGTTAACGCTCCATCCCACGTCAAAGGTGTGGAGTAATGCATGCACACAACACGAAAGGATAACACGAGTCAGGGAACCAGTTAACTTGGTTGAAACGTGTTCTTAAACATGTTTTCTATACGTGCCTTTGAGCGCTTACAGCACTTAAGCGTTCTCAGGCCACCTAGGCGAGCTCCTGCGATTTGTCCTGGGGGAACTGGGACAAAAAGAAAGGAGTGGCTGCTTGAGGTCACATGGGCGGGGCTGATGGGCCTCAGTACACAGCAGGATCCAACCTCTTGCACAAAAACTCCTGACAGCGCCCCCCACAGGCCTGCCTTTTCTCAGCTGAATAGCCCCTTCACTGTGCTTCCCCTTACTCTTCATAAGTCTGCTTCCTCTCCCTGCTGCTCAGAACAACACGCTCTTGTGTGGAAACCACAGTCCGGAGGTGGTCTGCTCAGTGCGGGCTGTGCAGGTGTATTGCACGTACGAAATACACTGCACAGGCACACGAAAATGCACGTGCAGGTGTGCCCGTGGGTGGATGGTCACAAACCCAACACACTGTTATAGCAAGCATCCGGCACCTAGAAGCTCCTATAAATATATGTGTGTGTGCCTACAGCAATATGTGCCAAATTTTATAGGGTGATTTTTTTTCAAAAATTCTTTTATCATAACAATTGACATTATACTTCTGTTTGTGATTTGAAAAATGTAATGATTATGAACAGCTCCTCTTACGTGCCTTTACTTACTAGGAAAGTCATGGCTTTTGCAAACAATCTTCACCCATCTGTCCCCATGCTATTAGCCCATCTGATTCCTCTCTGTGTCTCCTCCGGGCTCCCCCTACCGCCGCCGACCCCCCACAGTCAGGGTGGCTGATGCCCTCACCTGGCTAACATGTGCATGGGGGCTCGGCTGCAGCCCCCCCTCATCAGTCCTGTGCTTCCCTCTGTCCTTGTCACAGGATGGGGCCAGGCGGTATGGCGATTATTCCCATACATTTCTAAAATTTTTTGAGCAATCAAAATGCCCCAGATAAAAAGGAAAGCTGTCTTGTCGGATTCTCCCCGTCACGTGGTCAGAGCGCAGTGGCTCTTACAGAGCGAGGTGTCCTCTCCCAGGAGCACCGAGTGTCCTTCCCGCTGTGTCCGGGCTCCGAAGGCCCTCCTGACTGTGGGCGCGGGTGACGGCTGCACACAGTCACCGTTAAGATAGGTAAGTCTGGATTTTTCTTGTATTTCTATCAAATGTTGCTTTCTAGACTTTGAGGCAATGCACATATAAAAATTGGAGTTATCTTACTAGTAAATTGAACATTTTTCAATATAAAGTATCCCCATAGCTCTTATAATGGTTTTTCCCTTGATGTCTATTCCATCCGACATGACCTAGCTATACCACCTCATTTTTGTACTCTTGATTTTTTTCTCTTTATGCCAGTTTTTCTTCTCTTCCCTGCCCCCCATCTATTCTTTTGAGCTAGAAGTTTTTGTAATTATTTTTTCCCTCACCAGGATTTTGGAAACTATATACTTTTTTCCTATTCTTTGAGCGGTTACCTGAGAAATTGTAACAACATCCAGTTCTTTACACTGGCAACTGGATGGACATCGAGTGCTAGAATTGCAAATTTTTGTATTTAAAAATTGAAATTATATTTTAAAATGAAATGAAAAAATTCAGCTTTATTTAAAGAAGTTTTAAGTTTGATATTTATAAATTATAATTTGTATATTGTCTTTGATTTTATTAGATAATGTCACTTAGAATGAAGTTTTTCAGAAACAAATAATTTAAGTTTAAAACATTTTTACATTTACTTTATATTTTGTGAAAATATATTCAAATTTTGTATATATTGACTATAATTACATCTTTTTAATCCTTTGGATCATTAGTAGAGCACAGATTAAGTGAAAACCCCAACTATAGCAACACTAGTGATTTTGCTGAAATGCAGTCAACAAGGATAATTTTATGGAGTTAATGACTTGTGAGTCACATATTTCTTTATTACTCAGGCAGACTTGAGAACACCCAGATGTGTGTGATAGTGATTAAATCCAGTTGTCATTCCTTTTGGCCAGCTTTGCAAAACATGAAACCTGTGGCCTTACACATATTTTAGCCATTTTTTGTTGTTGTGAAACGTGTTAAGATAGAGGAAGGACAGAACAGATGTGTTTGACAATAGATTTATAACTTTCCAGTGTTTGAACGTATAGTGTGTCGGCTTCTATCTGTGCTCTTGCTCTGGAACCTCAGGACATCAGGGCCGGGCTGCGGGGCCGGGCTGCGGGCCGCCTCTGTCGCTCACTTCTCCCGCTCTCGCTGTCCGCGCACAGCGCGCCCCCTGGTGGGTGTGCAGGAAGGACTGCCACACGCCCTAAGTCTGCCCCTGGCACCCAAGACAGCCGTTGCTCTCAGTTCTAGTCCCAGAATCTCCGGGAAGGAATGCTGATTGAGCCATGTTAGGTCAGGTGACCACTTAGGCTCACCAATCGTGGCCATAGGGTGGAGTCACATGTAGCAACAACAGAAAGGGGATGGGCAGTCTGGGCTAAGGATCCCAGACTTGTCCAGTACGTTTTGATAGAATGTGCTTGTTTTGTTCAGCAGACCTCTCTTGGTCGGTTCATGCATGTACTAAAAGAATGCTTTTTTCTTACTGAGCAGCATTTCCGAGGTGAACTAGGTTACGGGAAGGATGGCCTTACAGTTTGCTAGAACAGTCTCAGTTGATGCCACTTGTTGCATTGTGATTGCGAACAGGGCCCCTTTTTATTCAAAGGTGCTCTGTTCAATGACAGTTCACACAGTGTCCCCAACTACAAGGGGTCTTTTGTTTGGTGAGTGTGAAAGTTCATCGCCATGCCTGTTTGGCCACCGTGGGACGGTCATCCAAGACCCAGCTGGCCATCATTTGGTTCCAGCAATCACTAGAGGCCAAGCAGCGTTCTACATGCTGGAGGTTCTGTGGAGCAAGAAATCCTGTCCTGGACTTGCTCACAGCTCCTCACAGTCCCACAGGGAGAGACAGTACAAGTTAGGTCATTGTCACACAGCCTAAGAAATCTGGTAGGAACAGAAGACGGCGAACAGAATCATGGAGGGGGCAGAGCTCTGCCTGAGGAAGACCCAACAGTGGATAAAAATCCACATTGGACCAGGTGACATGAACCTCAGAGTCGCCGACTTTGGCATATTGGAACCTCTTTTATTAACTACAGCATCCAAGGCTCAGAAGGTCATCATCGCAGAGACGACTGCTGAGGAGGGCAAATCACACCCAGGGTGCCTTTCCAACGATGACATTGGCCACCTCGCCCCCAGGGTCCGTCTTGGAGCAGGTGTGCCGGGTGCACGCAGTCAGAAGGAAGTGGGACGTGGTTGTGCCACACATGGGGACACCACGGTGTCCTCAAGTCCCTGGCAGAGGAAGCCGCGAGACTCTGCAGTCGGGAACCCTCTGAGGCTGGTCTGGAACCGAGGGTCCATGGAGGCTGTGAAGTGTCCAGTCAGGAGACCTGGGTCCCCAAACCAGCCCTGCCACCTCCCACTGAGCAGGTCACTTAACCTCTCTGGCCTTAACTTACCTGGAAAATGGAAGCATGAAACTACACAATGCCCAGTGTTTCCCCAGCTTTAACATTTTTATGTCTCGTGTAGTGAGCCAACTACAAATTCTTAAATCATCCCTAATGAACCAATTTGAGAAGATTATTTGAGGGGAAAAAATGAGAGCCAATTTAAAATAGTTTCTCTTTTCTATGTGCATCTGGTGTAAGCTCAGAGACTTCTACACTGACAAAGACCTTCCCAAGCTGCCTCTGCGTTTTCAAGCCTGTGTAGCAGATGCCGGGGAACCAACCCCAGAAAAACTGGCTGGTAGAATAATGCAGTCTGGTCTGGCTTCCCCCAGACCAGACTGTGTTGGGCATAAAGGCTAGAAATAATTTCACAGCCGAAACGTTGCTTTTTTTTCCCCCTCCTCCCTCAGCGAAGACAAGCGAAGCTCAGAAGCACTCTTAGGAAAGGCTTTCTAGTTCCCCACTCTGTCTTTAATGTCAGGAGTGAGAGGCAAAGTGTGTGGCTCTGACTCATTGCCTGTGCACTTGTCGCTCCAGAAGAGCGAGAAAAGGGCCAGCTGGCCCCGCGGAGCTGGCGGGGCTGTTACCTGCCTGGTCTAGGGTTTCTTCCGGCTCGATCTCTCTCCCGCTCCCTGTCACCGTGTCTATCTCTGTCTGGCTCTCTCTCCCACCCCCACCTTCAACATCTTGTCTCATGCTGATTGACCATTTGTGTTTCTTTTTTGAACTGCCTTCATGATCTCCAGCGATTGCTTTCGATTTATTAAATATCTGAAACACGGTGAGTATAAAAATGACACACAAACCCTTAGGTGACCCCACTTGGCTTAAGAAAATGTCACCCATGCAGTGGACGCCCTCCACGTCCTCTCATCAGCATCCCTGGCCAACCCTGGGAGGGTGACCTTGACTCAGAGTCTTGCGGTCATATGGCCCACGCACCTCTTTATATTTTTACTACACGTCTATGTTTCTCTACTACTTCTTTTTGCTTATGGCTGTATCTGCAGCAATTTACATCATTAGAGCACAGGTCCTGCAGAACCATGCTTTCAATGAGATGGCTTCAGTCTTAGAGCTCACTACCTAGTCCAGTTTCTCGATCATAAATGTAGACAATTTTTATCTAGGGGAAAATGTTCATGATTGTGGCAAAAAGATGGCTCTCAGACCATCACATAGGAGACCAGGAACATGATGTCTACCTAACAGAGGTGACAGAGAGCTGGGGGTGTGAGCCTTTTCTCCATCTCCTGTCTCAGTGCTGCCAATGGCTCTGCAGCACAAGAAACAGGGCCAAGGAGGGCCGCAGAGCTCTGCTTACATACAGAAGCCTGTCTGTGTGTCGCTCATTCACTCACCCCATCCACGCACCAGCAAACGCTAACACAGCACCCACCGTCGGTGCCCGGCACAGAGCTGAGTGCTGGGGAACAAAACTGAGATAGACTCGGCCTCTGCCTCCTCACAGCCATGCAGGGGACAGGTGAGGAAACGATGGCAGCAGCTCGGCATGCTGGGGCACATCCCTGCGCCGGTGCCACGCTGAGTACTCCCACGTCGTATCATTTAGCGCTCACGGGAGACAGGGACGCGCAGAGTGGGAAATACAATAGCACCTCTGGGTAAATGGAGGCGCAGAAAACAAGAAACTGAGCTAAGATCGCACAACCAGCAGTGCTGGAGCGGGATTGGAGCCTTGGCTTCCGGTCCAGAGCCTGTGTCTTCACACCTCCAACGACTGTCCTGGAGGGGATCGGTCACGACTGTCCAGGAGAGAGGGCCCGCGACAGGGCGGCAAGTGCCAGGCAGGGGAGCCTGACGGCTTCTCCAGAACTGGCTCGGCAGCAAGGCTCCGTGGGACGCCCCACAGAGCACGGGGGAGCCCTTCTCTCCTGTGCAGACAGACAGACAGGTGCGTCAGCCCTGCCCTGGCAGACACATCCAGTGTCAGATTCCTTCCATTAATTTGACGTGGGAGCATTATAAATAAGCTCGTTTCAAAGCTTCGGGGAAAAGGCTTCCACCTACTTGCTAACCCTGGGCAGCAGAGAGACCCCACATCTGTGAAATGGGGCAGTTCTGGCTCGGTGTCACTTTGCAGATTCCTGAGGGGCCGGCAGCTGCAGAGGAACTTCTTTTAAAAGGAATGTGATGCGCCCTGGCCCTGTGGCTCCGTGGGCTGGAGCATCCTCTGTGCACCCAAAGGTTTCGGGTTCCATCCCGGTTGAGGCGCATACGGGAGGCAGCTGATCAATGTTTCCCTCTCTGTCTCTCCTCCACCCCCCCCTTCTTCTCTTCAAAATCAATTAAAAAACATATCTTCCAATGAGGATTAAAAAAAGTAGAAGGAATGTAAAGAAGCAGCCTGCCTTGTATGGTGCAGTCAGACGCTTACTAAACGCACAGGGCTCTTTCCCTCGTGTGGCTTGGCTTTGCCTCGTGTAAAGTCAGAGTGCCCAGTGACTGAACAGACAGCTGGTCAGGAATCATGAGAAGCCAGGCAGCAAGCATGTCGATAAAAGAGCACATCCTGGAAGGTTTGAGTGTGAGGGCTGGTGCACGGTGGAGTGGTAACACCTTCGGTCCCTGCTCTGGAGGCGGCTGCCACTCGCTCAGAAGCTCTGCGGAATCCTGCCGGGGCCTTTCCATTTCTCTGGAGAGACCCTGGGCCAGGAAACGAGAGTTTAACCTTCAGCGCTCAAGCGAGCTTAGGTGACAGCCACAGACCCCTGGGTCGCCCGCCTCTGCAAATAGACTTGACTCACTGCAGTTTACAGGAACAGCTCTGCTTTAAATTAGCCGGGAAAATTACCCTCGCCTCTGCCTGCTAACAGGAAAATTCCACTTGTACTCCGAGTCCTGTGCTACATGCACCAGCTCTGAGGACAGCACGCGCCTGGTGAATGCAAGCTAAGGCTCTATTAATACCCTGCAAATGGATGTGCCTGCCTTGTTCCCTTTGGTAGCTCTTAATATTACATGCGGGCCCGCTTCCTAGCAAGAGCTCTGCCCGGTAAAGAGCCTCAGCACCAAAATTCAAGAAACTTACAAGGCAGATGTGACTTCTCTGGAGGAAAGCTTTGTAACGCGTAGCAAATTCCTTAAACATTTCACTCCTTCATCCTTAGATAGAACCCTCTGGGTGGCAAGAAGCAGAACCCTAGACAAGCTGACTGAGGCACAGGGGAGTTTCCCACAAAGCCACAGGCCGGTCCTGCTTCATGCAGCCGGGCTCAGGAAAGGACCGGCAGCCAGGGGGTGGCTGTGGAGAAGCCAGGATGTTTGTGTTCTGTCCCTCACAGTCCCATTTTGAAAGAAGAGGAGTCTCTCTTTCAATCCCTGCTGCTCAGAGGTTGGCTGACCCCGTCTCAGCCCCAGTTTCAGATTCCTGCGTAGAGGGCTCTGACTGACCCGGCCCATTGCCAGGGCAATGGTGCCCCAGGCACCAAACCAGGCCCAGCGCCTGGGGAGGGGGGGGGGGAGGCAGGATCGGTTCCAAGGGAAGTGAGTTTTCCTGAAGACTGTATTTATGCCATTTATAAAAGTCCCAACATATAGACTTGGTTGAGAAAATTATGAACTCCCTGACTTTGGAATACTGTATCGCTATTAAAATCATGGTTCAGAGTATTTAACAAAATTAGAAAAGTGCTCATAATATAGTTCTGTGAAAGGGCTCTTTTGTCGTTCCATATAAATTTTAGGGTTAGTTCTCATGCTGAGAAGAATGCCTTTGGTATTTTAACAGGGATTGCGTTGAACCTGTAGACTGCTTTAGGCGGTACAGACATTTTAACACATTGATCCTTCCAGCCCGCGAACAAGCGCTGCTCTTCCATTCACAAGCGATGACGCACGGAAGGCTTGGCGTTTGCTCTTTCCGACTCTAGTTCAGGGTGGTGTCGAGGTCATGCAATAGTTGAGCCCATCTACCTGTTGGTTACTGATACAGGAACATAATGAATATTTCTGAAATGTAGCTTTCTTGACCCCCTCTGGTCTGTCTTTTATGATGTTTTCAAATCGGCTCGATCAGAGTTTGCCCTGTGTCTGGGGTTTTAGCCCAATAATGCTTCTAGGGGCCAGAGGGAGGTCACCTGGGCTTTGTGGGGGGTGATAGCCTGCAGGTGATGGACTAGCAGGGAGAGAGGACTAAGGTCGGGGGGAGGCCCCTGGGGGAGCTTGTCTGCGAAGCTTGTCTGCAGGGGGCACGTAGCCACGGTGTGACCCTATGGACTCTGTGAAGTCACTCAGCTGTTGGAGCCCCTTGGCTGTCCCCATGCCACAGTCAGTACCTGTGTGTGCTGGTATCTCCACAGTGCTGGTGGCCTGGGCACTACAGCCACCGAAGTTTAGAGGGGAGGAGACACAGTGAAGGTCAGCAGGTGGCATTTTTTTTTTTTAAGATTTTTATTTTTATTTTTAGAGAGAGGGGAAGAGAGGGAGACAGAGAGGGAGAGAAACAGCAATGTATGGTTGCCTCTCACATGGCCCTCACGGGGACCTGGCCCGCAACCCAGGCATGTGCCCTGACGGGGAATCGAACCAGGACCCTCTGGTTCCCAGCCCGCGCTCAATCCACTGAGCTACGCCAGCCAGGGCAGCGGGTGGCATTTAAACCAAACTCACCAGGACCAAATTTGGATAGGGGGACACACTGAAGACAGGCTTTCTAACCCAATGGACACATGGGCACAGAGCCAGCCATAAGGATGGACACACCCGTCCGAGCCTTTGGCAACCTGCTGGGAGGGAGGAGGCCGGTGAAGGCCAGAGGCACTTCAGGACTGAAGTGGTAACAGAAAGGGAGACGCCCGCCTGGAGGGCTTGTGAAGGAGGAGGAGGCCAGCGGAGGCATGTGGGGCCACTTGCAGGGAGTGGCTTGAGGTAGACGGGTCAAGTTCACTGACCCCAGCACACATATTTCACATTTTCATTGTTCAGTAACATCTCTAATGGAAATGACTCAGGGCACTTGGCAATTTTTATGTATCTGTTACACAAACAATATTTTCACAGAAATTAAAAACATAAAATGCAGTCCATGAAACTTAATAGACAACTGTTTTCATAATTTTTTTCCATTCTTTATAGCATCTTGGTATTTTGATGGTTTTCAGGTTAAAGCAATCCAAGGACATAGATGGAATCCAAACAGGGACAGGAGAGTGAAAATGTTAAGATCCCCAAAAGTCAGTCTTTATAACTAACTGCACAGTTTTACTCAAGTCCCCGGGCTGGGCTGATGACGGGGAATGGAACAGACGTGTGTCTCCCGTCAAGCACAGGGCCCCGGTGGATGCCACTGAAGCCGATGCCAGGGAGCCGGCATGACCATCTCACGAGTGGGATGTTCACTTGTCCTTACCACCCCATCGGCTGCCAGGAGCCCATTTAACAAATGTCAATGCAGGGGAAAGAAACTTACATTCCACATCTGGGAGCATTTAGAAGTCCAGAACAGATTGTTTAGAGGAGGAGAGAGAAGAATTCCCTTTACTTTTCAATCGATAAATCATTGCCATGTACTTTTAGACCCTCCCCTCCCAGACACTTTTATCTCTCTCTCTCTCTCTCTCCAGCGATTTTATATGAATTTGAAGCCATTTCCATGTTGTCTTAGTCTGTTTGGGCTGCTATAGCAATAGTACCAGGGACTGGGTGACTTAACAAACATTCATTTCTCACAGTTCTGGAAACCAGGAAGTCCAAGATCAAGGTGTGGGCAGACCTGGGGTGTGGGCAGGGTCCACTTCCTGGTTTGCAGGTAGACACGTCCTCACGCGGTAAAGAGCAAAGTGAGTGGCGAGCTGTCTCGTGTCCACTCACAAGGGCACTGCCCCAAAAGCCCTGCTCCCGGAGTCCCCTCACCCCGGGAGTAGGGCTTCAGCTGTTGATCCGGGGCACACAGCACGCAGTCCCTGACACGTGTATACTGTCCAAAATGCTGACCTTGCTCCTCCCAGGACACCAAAGTCTACCTGAGACCAAACTCTAAAGGAGACGAACTGTCTCGTTTGTGCCCCCCTCCCATGACCACAACGAAGACTTCATGGAGGGGGTGCCTTTGAGCTAGGGGTTTCTCTATTCGGGGATTGCAGGGTGGGAATTTCAGGTGAAGGGAAAAGAGAATGAGCTGTTGCTTCTAGACTTGTTTGTGTTTCTACAGGGGACGCGAAGGCTCAGGGGCCTTCCCAAATGTAAAACCTCGGGCAGCTGGCAGGTGTCTGTCGTTGTCTTCAAGAGGCCTTTCAGCGTTTTCCGTGGAGCAGCTAAGCTGGTTATTTCAACTCACACCTGCCCGGACTGGGTGACAGACCATCGTCTCAAAGTTCTCCCTGAAATTGGAAAAGCAACCCAACCCCTCAAAATATTCAGAGCGCATATCCTGCCAATAGGAAATCTGTAAAGTTACCCTGTCTTTCCACCCTCTCTCCTTGTCTCAGTCCTGCCTCCACTCACGTTGTGCGCTGGCCTGTGTACAGAAGCCAGGTTTGCTCTCGTCCCCTGCCCATCCGCTCTGGGTGTGGGAGAGAGGAGCAGAGATGGGGCAGGGCAGTGTCTGGAATAACCAGTAACAGCTGCGGGAATGAATCATTGTCCTCGGGGAGTCTGCCTGCATCCAAGCAGAGAGGCCTGTCAGGAAGGCTGTCCACGGGCCCACGGCCCTGCCATGTCACCACGAGACGACCTTCCCCATGCTGCCATCTGTGTGCCACAGTGCCTGGAATTTCGCCATTAGTTTCAGCAACCAGCTGGCAAAGTGCTAGAGAGGAGGCCACTGGGGTCCGAGAGACAGGACTGAGACGTCTGCCCTGCGGCTCTCTGTTACCCTGCAGGGTGTCTCCGTGGGGGACCGGGCTCACAAACTCTGTCTGGGAAGACAGATTCATTCCTCAGACACATGACATTCAGCTGTGTCCCAGGCACTTTGGGATGGGCAGCGGGAAGAGAAGGAGCCCTGTGCTGAGCTTCAACTAAGAAGCCATTCACAAACTCAGGGACTTGCCCGTAGGTAAACACGACAAACTCAGCACCTGCAGAGCCAGGTGGATGCGAAGTCCCAAAGTCGTGAGGCTGCACTGAGGGAGTGGCTTTCCCAGGTGTCACCTCTCTCTCAGTTGACTCATCACTGTAGAAGGCTGGTGGAGTCATCCCCATCTTAGAGATGGAGAAACTGAGGCTCAGACAGGTATTTAGCAGACGCTTTGAGTGAGCCCCTTGGCCCACCTCGGGGGTGGGTAGGTGGGTGGACTGCGCCCCACTTTAGGTGCATCCTACTCCATCACCTCTGGACTTTTTTCTGAAGCTGTTGAATCTGTCACCCCCAGGTCTCCCAAGGTGCCCCAGGGCAACCTTCCACCATGGGGGAAGGCCTTACTGTTTGCCTCTCTCTCTCAGTAGGTTTTTAAAAAATAGGGCGGAGCTAGAGAGAGGACTTCCAGGGCACAGCTGTTAGCCCAGGTGTCAGATGGGTAATGGAAGTGTCGGTCATCGTCTTGGGTTTTCAGGGATTATACTGACAAAAATTAGAGCTGTGTTTCACCAATGAGTGACCTGAAGCTTTGCTAAACATAGCCATAAACCCAGTTTATGAATAATAATCCAGTAATCAACCTTAGACACGTACATTAATGTTAGAGATTTAACAAAAGGCAAATGACCTTGGTTGTTTGAATCTCAAGTCCATCTCAGACGATGAGGGGCGGTAGGGGATAATCTCAAGTGAGTGTTTTTCTTTTGATGCCCCAGTTTCCTTATCTGTAAAAAGGGGATAATGGTGCAGACCTTGTAACATTCATTCATTCATTCATTCATCATTCATCCAACAAATAGCCATTGAGCCTGTACTCGGAACCAGGCTTTCTGGCTCCCAACAGTGAACGAAATGGATAAGATTCTCCCTGCTGTGGAGTTCACATCCTGGTGGGGACGTGAGACCCCTTCTGAACAGAAGAACTGAAACGGCACTTGCAGAGGGAGAACTCCGTGGCTGAGGACACCAGAGACCATGTATTCTTCACCCCAAGCACCTGTTGTAGTGTCTCCATGATTCCTCAGAAAAGCATTTCAGAAACCCACACCTCCCTCCAGAAGTGCTGACCTGGCGTGGAATACGCATCGCCCGTCACCGATAGATCTAGTGAGCACAACCCCGCATTCTCTCTGCGGCACGCCTTTCCTCCTCTCCCCCTAGCGCTTCCTGCGAAGCAGCAAATGCCTCGGTGAAATGCTGATGAAGACAGGAACGCATCGTGGACCACTGCAAGGCTTTGAAACATTTCCGAGGGTCAGGGACCACCTGCTAGTCTCTTTGCTTGGTGAACAGAGTCCACTGGCTCCATCGCATCCCCAAAGAAGGACAAGGTAGACGGACTCCATCCAAATCCTTGCTTACGAAGAAACTGTGAGCCTACAACTGAAAGGCCCAAGTGGGATGTAACGTGCATTTATTTGAGATCCAAAAGAATAGCTATTCAGGCAGCACAGATTCAGGCGGAACCCCAAAATGGTGCTCCAATTAGGAGGCCAAGGCCAGGGGTCTTATGAGAAAGGGAAGGGAAACAGTTACATCAATAGAAGGACAGCATTTCTACCGGGGCAGATAAGCTAATATAATGCCGATCACTCTACAGAATGTTCTTCATTTTCAGTCTGGTAGTCATGGTTTTTCTTTCTTGTTACCTTTGCAAACAGTTGTTGGGGATAAATGCTGCTCCGGGCCCAGTCCAGAGTCATTCAGTCCCATTTTAACATCCAAAGGGTTGAGGAGTAGAGCGTGCGGGGCAGTTCCTCTGGGGTGGCGGCTTGAGCTCCATTTTATTTTATTTATTTATTTTTTAAAGATTTTATTTATTTATTTTCAGAGAGAGGGGAAGGGAGAGAGAAAGAGCAATGTATGGTTGCCTATCACATGGCCCTCACCGGGGACCTGGCCTGCAACCCAGGCATGTGCCCCGACTGGGAATCGAACCGGGACCCTCTGGTTCCCAGCCCGTGCTCAATCCACTGAGCTACACCAGCCGGGCCTCGAGCTCCATTTTAAATGGCCTCTGTTTGCACCAATGTTTGTAGTTCTTACCCTAGAGCCATCCCATTATTTCACCTGGTTACGTATATGGAATTTGTCTATTTTTAATTCTTCCCTGGAGTGCATCAATATGTGTTTTCATTTCCCCCCAATTTCAGCCAAGTTATCTGTCAGGGCCCCCAGTTTCTCATAAGCTGGAAGTGATTTTCTTTTAGTTACCCCTTATCTTCCAGATCATGGACTTTACATACATTGGCTGATGTCCTTGAATTATATCATGTCACATTTAATATCATGACCTCTCTGGTGATAAATTATCTTTGATCTGAAAACCTATAGGGTTGTGCTTTTTTGAAAAGCAACATTTGTTGTTTGCAACTGTCTTAAAAAACACACGGGACCAAGTTTCCAGTAGCACAGAATCTTTCAATTGTGAATATCAAAGCAAGTTCCAAGACGCTAACTAAATTTCAAGAATACATGTTAAAATATCACTCACTACTGAACAAGCACGGGAGACAGAAATCCATGGGACTCTGGATAGGGTGCTGGACCTATCTGCGACTCCAGTAGAGAATCTCAAAACCCAAAAGCCCTTCCCACCCTCTGGCTTCCTACCCAGTCCTTCACATACTGTGTAATCCAGGCTTTTTTTATCCGGTGGCTTTTCCCACTCCTTCCTTCTATCCTGCTGATAACATTGTTGATAGCAATGTCGCTTATTATAGAGCTCCTCACATTCATGACATTCCACAAATATTTTCTTAGAATCTCTGGGCCAGAGGATGATAAGACCATTCCACATTTAAAACAGAGCTTCGCGAGTTATGTCTACAAATGTGTTCAGAATTATCCAAGTGTTATTTTGCAGGCAAAGAAACAACTGAAATGAAGTTTTTTGTTTTAAGAGAGGATACTTAAATCTCCTCTGAGACCTGTTACAGTCTTGCTCAAATCAGCCAGATGGAAAAGCGGATGGGGGTGTGTGTGTAATTTCAGTGTCTGTGATCTGGGGCACACTTCAAAAGGACCAACCTGGCCCCCTGGGGATGGCACTCTGCCTGTGAAAACTGAGAGTTCTAATTTCTGAGATTCCAAAATGAATCTTGTCACTTCATTTGTGTCCCCAGAGAAGGAAAGGCCATGCGGTGTCTTGGGGGACAACCTCTTCACCAGAGGTGGCGAAACGCGGTGCAGGTGCGCGGTCCTGCGCTTGGGCACCACCTTCTCCACCGAC
>PVJI01013634.1:0-47088 GCA_004026765.1 Micronycteris hirsuta
ATATTCCACGCAAATGGAAAAAACAAAGGCTGGGGTAGCAACAGTTATATCAGACAAAACAAACCTTTACACAAAGGCTGTAACAAGAAACAAAGAAGGATCTGGCAATTCCATTTCTGAGTATTTATCCTAAGAAACCAAAACACTAACTCAAAAAGACATATACCTCCCTATAGTCACTGTAGCATTATTTACAATAATCAAGATATGGGAGCACCTAGGTATCCACTGATACACAAATGAATAAAGAAGATGGAATATGACTCAGTTTTAAAAAAGAATAAAATATTGGACTTCCTGTCAAGATGGAGGCATAGGTAGATATGCTTCACTTCCTCGCACAACCATAAGGATAACAACCAATCTAAAAACAAAAAAACAACCAGAACTGCCAGAAAATCTAACTGTATGGAAGTCCAACAACCAAGCAGTTAAAGAAGGAACACTCATCCAGATGGCACCACAAAGTGGCAAAGCAGGTTGCCCCACCCTGGTGAATACCTAAGGCTCCACCCCTTACAACATAACAGGTATGCTGATAAATTGAGACAAAGAAATATGACCCAAATGAAAGAACAGATCAAAACTCCAGAAAAAGAACTAAGCAACAAGGAGATAGCCAAGCTATCAGATGCAGAGTTCAAAACACTGGTAATCAGGATGCTCACAGAAATGGTTGAGTACAGACACAAAATAAAGGTAGAAATGAAGGCTATAGGTAGTGAAATAAATAAAAATATACAGGCAACCAACAGTGAAGGGAAGGAAACTGGGACTCAAATAAATGACTTGCAACAAAAAGAAGAAATAAACATTCACCTAGAACAGAAAGAAGAAACAAGAATTCAAAAAAATGAGGAGAGGCTTAGGAACCTCTAAGGTAACTTTAAATGTACCAACATCTGAATCACAGGGGTCCAGAAAGAGAAGAGGAAGGGCAAGAAATTGAAAATTTATTTGAAAAAATGAAAACTTAATGAAAATGAAAGAAAACTTCCCCAATTTGGTAAAGGAAATAGACATACATGTCCAGGAAGCCCAGAGAGTCCCAAATAAGCTGGACCCAAAGAGGACCACAACAAGACACATCATAATTAAAATGCCAAAGGTTAAAGATAAGAATCTTAGAAGCAGCAAAAAAAAAAAAGAAGAGAGTTACCTACAAAGGATTTCTCATGAGACTATCAGCTGATTTCTCAAAAGAAACTTTACAGGCAAGAACAGACTGGCAAAAAGTATTCAAAGTGATAAAAAACAAGGACCTACATCCAAGATTACTCTATCCAGCAAAGCCATCATTAAGAATGGAAGAGCAGATAAAGTGCTTCCCAGACAAGGTAAAGCTAAAGGAGTTCATCATCACCAAAACATTATTACATGAAATGTTAAAGGGACTTACTTAAGAAAAAGAAGAGCAAAACTATGAACATTATAATGACAATGCTCACAACTATCAAAAACTAAACCTAAAAAACAAAACCAAAAACAAACTAAGCAAAGAACTAGAACAGGAACAGAATCATAGGTATGGAGATCACATAGAGGGTTATCAGTGGGGAGGGATGAGGGGGATAATGGGGGAAAAAAGTACAATTGGTAGGTACAAAATAGACAGGGGAGGTTAAGAACGGTACAGGAAATGGAGAAGCCAGAGAATGTACGTGCACGACCCACGGACAAGAACTAAGGGGGGAGGGTTGTTGGAGGGAAGCAGGGTACCAAGTGGAGAGGGGCCAAGAGAAGAAAATGGGGACAACCATAATAGCATAATCAATAAAATATACTTTTTTATAAAGATTTTATTTATTTATTTTAAACAGAAGGGAAGGGAGAAAGAGAGGGAGAGAAACATCAATGTGTGGTTGCCTTTCACCCACCCCCTACTGGGGACCTGACCTGGCCCACAACCCAGCCATGTGCCCTGAGTGGGAATGAAACCACCAAACCTTTGGTTCGCAGGCCAGCTCTCAATCCAATGAACCACACCAGGCAGGGCTAAAATATACTTTTTAAAAAAGTAATAAAGCAAGTTATCATGAAACCCAGTTATTACAAACTCCATCTATACTTAAAGTATTGGGAAATACCTTCTTGGTGGGCTTTTTTCCTAACAAGTGGCATTTTCCTGATTATATGATTTTTTAAATATTTTTAATTTCTAAATAGTCAATATGGCTATGAACAATATTTGTGTAGTTACTTTCTGTTCTTTCATAAAACTTCATATAAAAATCACTTCAGCTGCAACCCAAAATTAAAGTCTTTTAACAACGGCAGATATTAACTTAAAAGCAGATATACTAATTTAGTTTGCTGTATGATGATAGCCTAACAAAAGCTTCACAACCTTTCTTTTGTCCTAACTCAAAAACTGTGCCGGGCTCTGGCCAGTGTGGCTCAGTTGGCTGGAGCGTCATCCCATAACTCAAAGGTCATGTGCCGAGGTTCCCAGTCAGGCACATGTGTGCCTAGGTTGCAGGTTCAGTCCCCAGTCATGGCACGTATGGCAGACAAGTGACTAATGTTTTACTCTCACACCAATATGTCTGTCTGTCTCTCATCAGTAAATGTACCCTTGAGTGAGGATAAAGAGCTTCCCAGACAAGAAAAAGCTACAGGAGTTCACCACCGCTAATACAGTATTACATTAAATATTAAATGGTCTTCTTTACGAAGATGATCAAAAATATAAACAGTAAAATAGCAGCAATAAATACATATGAATCAACAACTGAATCTAAAAAACAAAATAAACAAGCAGAACAGAAACACAATCACAGATACAGAGAATGTCTTGATGGCTGCCAGATGGAAGTGGGTTGAGGGAATGGATGAAAAACGTGAAGAGATTAAGTACAAATTGGCAGTTCCAGGAATAGTCACGAGGATGCTTAAAACAGCACAGGGGACAGAGGAGCCAAAGAACATATATACATGACCCATGGACAATGGTATGGGGATTGCCTAGGGTGGGGGGCTGGGAGGAGGGAAAGAGGAAAATATTGGGACAACTGTAATAGCATAAACAATACAATTTTAAAAATTATGTTGGAGTCCTGGAATATGTGTTATGTGTTAAGTCAAAAACGTTACCTACTTACATATGTTTACAACTTGTATAAAGCAAAAAAGAATGTGTAAAACTATAGTGAGCAACATAGTTATAGTTTTGTTCATATTATCCATTTCCCAGAAAAAGAATAAAAGATGAATTACATATAAAAAAAAGTCTAATCACTATGTTGTACACCTGAAATATAGTATTATATGTTAACTGTAACTGAAAAATTAAAAATTATTTACAAACTTTTTTCCACAAGTATTGCTATATAATGGTCACCTCTAAGTGGTGCTGAGAAAGTTTTTTCCTGCTTCTTCTTTTACATAGCAGGGCTAACAACTGTACTAGGCAGTACAAACATGTGGACTTTTATGGACATTACTAGCAGTCCAAAATTCCAGTTCATCCCCTCTCTCTGACGATGATGTATCTTGCCCAATGTTAACCATTGTCCTAATCTGATACCAGTGACAAGATTTGCCTCTTTAAAAATATTATGTAAATAAAGCCATACACACATTTTTTAATCTGGCTTTTTTTTAACTATATTTTATTGATTATGTTGCTACAGTTGTCCCACTTTCCCCCCCTTCTCGCCCCCCACCCCCTTACCCCCCTTTCCCCTCCCTTTAGTTTTGTCCATAGGTCATACACATAAGTCCTTCTGTTCCTGCACTTCCTATACTGTTCTAACCTCCCCCTGTCTGTTGTCTACCTCCCATTTATGCTACTTATTCTGTGCTCCATTCCCACCCTCTCCCCCTACCACTCCCCTGTTGATATTCCTCCAAACCTCATATAACTCCCTTTAACATTTCATACAATAAAGGCTGGGTGGTGATGAACTTCTTGAACTTGACCTTATCTGAGAAGCACTTAATCTGCCCTTTCATTCTAAATGAAATCTTTGCTGGATAGAGTATTCTTGGATGTAGGTCCTTGCCTTTCATGACTTGGAACACCTCTGTCCAGCCCCTTCTTGCCTGCAAGGTCCCCTTTGAGAAATCAGCTGACAGTCTTATGGGGATTCCTTTGTAGGTAACTGTTCCCTTCTCTCTTGCTGCTTCTAAGATTCTCTCCTTATTTTTAATCTTGGGTAACGTCATTATGATGTGTCTTGGTGTGTTCCTCTTTGGGTCCAACTTCTTTGGGACTCTCTGAGCTTCCTGGACTTCCCGAAAGTCTATTTCCTTCGCCAGCTTCGGGAAATTCTCCATCATTATGTGTTCAAATAAGTTTTCAATTCCTAGGATTTCTTCTTCTCCTTCTGGCAGCCCTATGATCCTTATGTTGGGCCGTTTACAGATGTCCTGGAGGTTTCTGAGCCCCTCCTCCATTTTTTGAATTCTTGTTGCCTCATTCTTTTATGGTTGGATGTTTTTTTATTTCTGCTGGTCCACTCTGTTGATTTGAGTCCCAGTTTCATTCTTATCTCTATTGGTTCCCTGCAGATCTCTCCTCATTTGTTCAAGCAATTTCGATAATTTTTTGTCGAATTCTGAAAGCATCCTTATTACAAGGGTTTTAAACTGTGCATCTGATAGGTTGGCTATCTCTTGGTCGGTTAGCTCTGGAGCTTTAATCTGTTCCTTTCTTTGGGCCATTTTTTTTTCCCCTCGGTGAGTCTGTTACTGTAAGGAGGGCGGAGTCTTGGAGATCCCCTGTGCAGGGAAGCTCCCCGTAGTTGTGCTGTGACGTAGCCTGTGGGGGCGGGACCTGAGTGCACAATGGTGCCTTCTCCGCTCTCTGCGCCCACACTGCCTCCTGCAAGCGATTTGGGCCCCTCTGCGCCAGCTCCGGGGGTCGCTCCGGGTCAGTGTACGGGCTGCACAGCTCCAATCCCCCGCGGGTCTCCCCAGCGAACTCTCCTGTGAGGCGGGGAGTTCCTCCCGCCCCCGGATCCCCCGCCACAGGTGCTCTCAATCTGCGCCGATGGGTTGCGCCCTGCTTTCTCTCCTGGTCCGTCTGCAGGAGAACGCAGACCTGCCTGGTCCACCAATCTCCACCCACTGGGTCCGGATGAGCCAGGCGCTGGCCGTGCTTCGGTTAGGCACCCCGTCTGGGTGTGCTGCAGCCCCGCGGGAACCGCCCCTCCAACCTCGGTCCTGCCGTCTGCTCACCAGCTCGCCGCGGGGTCCCCGAGAGCTCTCCCTCCGCCCTGCTCCTCCCCGCTCACCAGACTGGATGAATGTATCTTCTTTAATTCCTTGGTTGTTGGGCTTCCTCTCAATACGATTTTCTGTCAGATCTGGCTGTTTTTGGTTATATAAATTTCTGAGTTTTTCCCTTGTTTGGTTGTGCGAGGTGGCACGGCGCATTCACCTATGCCGCCATCTTAGGAAGTCCCTAATCTGGCTTTTTTAATTCAACATTATGTTTCAGAGACACATCCATGTTATAGGATTCATTCATTTATTTTATTTGCTATAGGGTAGAGGTTGTTGAACACGTCTGCTCATTTGTACATTAGCTATGGCTGCTGTCTCAATATAACAGCAGAGTTGAGACCATATATCCCCCTAAAACCCAAGACTTATCTAGCTGTTCCTTTACAGGAAAAGCATGCCAAAATCTGCTACACAGCATTAGTTCTCAAACTTTAATGTGCAATAGAATCACATAGAGTGCTTGTTAAAACACAAACTGCTGGGCCTCAAGCCCAGAATTTCTGAATAGATATAGGGTGAGGTCCAATATTTGCATTTCTAACAAGTTCCTTGTTGATGCAATGCTACCACTAGGGGTAAGGAAAGAAAATACTTTGAGAACCAATGCTGTACAGTATTTAAATGAAATTTATTCCCCACTGTACTCTCAACAGACATTACACTTATTCCTAATTTTGGGCCATTAAAAATAATGTCATTTTGATCACTTCTGCACAAAACTTTAGGTGTACGTTTATATGCATTCTGAAAGTGAAAACACCAGCTTATAATCTACACCTGTATAACCTCAGAAGATACTTCCTAACAACTTTCTAAAATGGTTATACCAGTCTATGCACTCACCACCAGCATATGGGACTTCCTCATGCACAGTATCTCCCTAATCCTGCTTGTATTATGAGTGTTTTTCATTTTAGTCATTCTGGGAATGCCTAGAGGTATCTCATTGTGGTTTTATTTTTATTTCTCTGGTGACTAATAAATAAAAAATCTTCTCCATGTTCACTGCCCATTTGGATGTCCTCACATGCCTATGTTCAAGATAAAAACTCTTAGGAAACATCCTTGCCTTATTCTCAATCTTAGGGGGAAAGTATTCAGCCTGTCTCAATTAACTATGACATTAGTTGTAAGTATTTTGTGAATGTCCTTTATCAAGACATTCCCTTCTATTCCTATTTACTGAGGAATTTCTTTTTTTTTTAACATGAATATATATGTAAGTTTATCAAATGCATTTTATACTTGTATTGAAATCACCATGAAGTTTTGTTTTTCATTTTGATAACAGATGAATTAAATTGATTGAACATTAGAAATTAACTCACACCAAGAAAATCCTCCACTTGGTTCTGACATATTACCCTTTCATATTAAATCTTGCTGAATTTAGTTTGCTAATATTTGTTTAAAATTTTTGAATCTTTGTTTATGAGTGAAAATGACTTTAATTTCCACTTCTAATATCCTTGACAGATTTTAATATCAATGTTCTCTTGGCTCCCTAAAACGAGTTGAAAATTGTCCCTTTTTCGCTCTTTCACATATTAATTTATGTCAAACTGGTATTATTTCTTCTTTCATGTTGAATTTCTTCTTTCACTGGGGAAGCCATAGTAGTTTATAATGTTCTTTTTTTTTTTTTTCTTTTTTAAGACTTTATTTATTTGTAGACAGAAGGGAGGGAGAGAGGGAAACATCAATGTGTGGCTGCCTCTCATGTGGTCCCCACTGGGGACCTGGCCTGCAACCCAGGCACATGCCCTGACTAGGAATAGAACAGGCAACCGTTTGGTTTGCAGCCCACGCTCAATCCACTGAGCTACACCAGCCAGGGCACAATGTTCTTTATAGAAAGATTTTAATTCAATTTCTTAATAGTTACAGATTTGAAATTTGTATTGCCTATATGTCAGTTTTGAAAAGTTTTTTTTTCATATTATTTCATAAGTCTACTTACAAACACAGAGTTGTTTTAACTAATGGGGTCTCAACCTAAAGCTTGTGAAGGTTGCTGGGGGCTCCTCTTTGCTCTTGAATCTGGAGAAAATCCTGTTCAGCTTCTCAGATTCTCAAGCCTTGACTCTTTCAGAATCAGTAGCCCTCTACCACAGTAGAGAAGTCCACAAACGTTGGGCTCATCTCCCCAAGTTTCCTTCTTACAGATCTAAGAACTATAAAACTTTACTTGTTTGAAGGTACGCCAATACCTTCAAATATATTTTGTTCAGTTTTTTCAAGGCAAGTTTGGTCAAAAAGACCTAGTCTGACATCCCCAGAAGTAAAATAGACAAAAGAAAAATTCACTAGATTATAAACTCCTCAAATAAGATCCCTGCACTCAAATTTTCTATCTTCAATACCAAGATACTATTATTACTCCACTGACACTATTATTATTCCACTTACTGATGAATCAATGACCTAAAGGATAATTCTAAGCTAATAAAGGTACTAAGAAGAGAGTACTATTAAAAATAAGAACAAGAAATATGTTTTCAAATCACAAAATCCTCTTCTGGTCTGTCTCTTATTCCACATTCTAACAAAACCCTGATTCAGGACTCAATTACTCGCCCACACTACTTCATTTGGCCCACAGATTATGTCCTTCCCTCTAGTTCACTCCTCTTCAGTCTATCCTCCGCAGTTCCAATTCAAATCCTCTGCTAAAGATACTTCAAATGCCTCCTGACTCTCAAAGAGGAAAATTCTAATCTTCTCCTTCTGATACAAGGCACACAACTATGTGACCCAAGGCCCTCTCACAAAACTTACCTTTCTTCCTGCCTGCATTCTACGTTCTGTATCCCGTATTTTAGCTACACAAAACTATTTCATTTCGTTGAAAGTGCTGTGCCATTTTATGTCTCATAGTTTTAAGGATATTGTTACCTTTGTTTAAAATATCTTTTCCCCACTGACAATCTGGTAAACTCAACCTTCTATTCAAAATTATATTCCCTGGGAAATTTTTGCAGACTTTCAGGAAAGTCCTAACCAACTTCATCCTTTATATCACTACTTTACCTTACATCTAATTATGGCACTTAACTATCCTACATTGCAATTATTACAACCTATGTGCTTAAGTACTACTGTTGAACAAATTGTAAAGGTATACTTCAATAATATCTTCAAGATGTTTCCTACCAAAGAATCTTTGCTAATTTTCTATTTCTATCTCCATTTAAAAAAATTTTTATTGTCTAAACTGATTTTGTATTCAAATGAATTTAACAGATAATCACTGGATACCCATCTCATACCAGGTACCACTGATAAATAAATAATAACACTTAATACTTAAAATGCTTTAAATATCTTATTCCCAGCAAATCTACTTTAAGAGAAAAACATAAGCAGAGAAAGAATAAAATAGATAATGAACAGGCATAAGGTTTCTAAATCTTCCAGAAAGTAACTCAAAACCATATGTATTACATCACAAATTACAGAAGAGAAAACGAAGATGTGAAAGAAAAAAATAGATATGCCTTAGTTTCTGTTTTCAGATCCCATAATTCCACAACATTGCCTAAAATTATAATATTCACTGTAAAAAATCAATAAGAATCAACCACACCCGAGTAGTTACAAATATATTTTTATAAATGGTTTTATTTTTATAGATGTTTTTAGGTAAATAAGGAATTTCTTGTGGATCCTCCACGTCTAAGCTAGACTTCTAGAAAAGGTAAGAATCACTTAAGTTCACAATAAACAGAATGCATTTCTTCTTCAAAAGCAATTTAAGCAGTCTTCTGTTTAATGATCTACAGAAAAGGTGATGCTTTCCTTTGTAAATTATAGAACATAATCAACAAAATGCATTCCTTTACCCTCCAACACACACTCATTTTCAAGAGATAAAAATTCTAATATAGCATGCACTAGTAAAAAGAACACTGGACTAAGTCAAGAGACCAACCTCAGCTCTGTTTCTGATGAAAACAGAACTTAGAGAACCAGAGTGTTAAGGTTTGAATATCAGCTTCAGGCATTATCTCTAAAACTAGAATAAAATAACAGCACCTGAGAAACAGTAGGCAGTACACAATGCTAGCTAACATTACAGCAAGTAACACTGTCTTTTAACAGCTCTACGGAAGAGTCATTAAAAAGTCGTGCGTTAGACTCTTTAAGCAGCCATCAAGACGACCAGGCCACTGTTGCCCGCGCCACTGTACTCAGTTCTTATTACCCTTTAAGCAAAACTGAGGTAGGAGAGAAGACAACAATCCACAGTGACAGGGGGACTTTTTTTTTCTTGTTTGTAGACCTGTTATGGTCTTTCTGTTCATTTCATTTGTTCACCGTTTCTCTCGAGTCGAATGTAAACCCAACTTCTGCTTCTGTCCTCACACGCAAACTGAAATACTGTGTTACAACCTCAACTTGTTACTGACTGCAAACTTGGCCTGGAGAAAGACCCCACATTTTCTTTTACTCTGTATTTAATCTCAGAATTCTTATGGAAACCGATGGCTCACTCTTCCTGCACTAAATCAATCTGAGCTTCTCACAAGAAATACCTAGTTACCAATTTTGGTCTCTCTATACTGTCCCATTTACTATAACCACACTCTGAGTTGATTATGGATTCCATTAATCAGCTCCTCTATCCCATTCTGGAACTAAGAGGCCAAAGCAATCAAACAAGCATACTTATCATTACACAGTGACCAAGCTCATGTCATCAATTAAAACCAACAACAGAAACCCAGAACGAATCCACCCGTCTTTTATTCAAAGGTATAATCAAACAAGCACATATTATTGAATCTCCTTGGGGCCTATTACAAAACCACCACCACCACCACCCTGAATGATACAGCTCAACACCTATGCCCTTATAGGTGTTTGCTCATACTAATATGAAAACTACAATATCTATATTGAAATCCAAGATTTAAAACGCTTATCGTGACTACGACTCAGAAATTTATGTGTATGTATGTATGAAGGCAGGGGCTGAAGGAGTGTCGGGGGCAAGCATTTAGGTACTTACTTGCTCCAATTTAAAGATGTGTTGATTGAAGTAGTGCTGTAAACGTTCATTAGCAAAATTAATACAGAACTGTTCAAAGCTGTTATTTTCATAATCTTCAAACCCAAAAATATCAAGAACACCAATAGACAAAGTCTGTAAAACAGAAAAAATTATAGTTAAAAAAATGATGTTCAATTTTAGTTCATGAATAATATGTACAACATAAGGAACAAAACGCTCAAAGTTCTATAGCAGTGGAGAATAGATTTGGGGGCAGGGGGTGGCGAATGTTGAACCAAACTACCACAAACAAAAAGCACTTTAGCCCTGATGGTGTAGCTCAGTGGATTGATTGCGGACCTGCAAAGCAAAGGGTTGCTGGTTCAATTCCCAGCCAGGACACATGCCTGGGTTGCGGGCCAGGTCCCCAGTAGGGGGCGTGCAAGAGGCAACCACACACTGATGTTTCTTTCTCTCCCTCCCTTCCCCTCGCTCTAAAAATAAATTAATTAATTTTTAAAACCATTTTAGTTCTCATCATCCTCATCTTTGCTTTTTATCCTAATTATTTTAAAAATCCAAAAATTTAACACATATGATCCATTGATTATTCTACATAAATGGGCAAAAGCAGGGTTAGCAGCCTGTTATCTCAATCTCAGAAATCCCTGAACTCCAAGAGAAAAAGGAATGGAAACAACAGGCTATGAGAAAACAAAAGTTGCTTCAGTAAAACTAGGTCACTCCTATCTATGCCTTGTTATTAAGAGGACTATTCAATTTCTCCTACTTCGACTTCCATGTCCCAATAGATTTCTGCTTTAAAAAACAAGCTGACAAGAATGCATAACCAGCCTCATGCAAGCTAGAAACAACACTGAATATCAGAATATATGGTTTCTTCAAATTAAAATTTTATTTTATTAAAAAAAATTAGCCCTGGCCAGGGTGGCTCAGTTGGTTGGGCATCATCCCACAATATGAAGGGTCACTGGCTCGATTCCTGGTCAGAGCACATGCCTGGGTTGCAGGTTCAGTCCCTGGTTGGGGCACGTGCCACAGGCAACCAATCTATGTTTCTCTCTCACATCAATCTCTCTCTCCCTCTCTTTCTCCCTCCCTTCCCCTCTCGCTAAAATAAATAAATTTTTTAAATGTTTTTTAAAACACTGCACAAGGTTTGTAATGTTAAATCGTTCTGAAAGAATTATTTTTTTAAAAAAAATCTCTTCTTCATCCTCAATTTCTGCACCCTAGAGTCAACTACACTGAAATCTTTTAGCTATTTGGTATGGAACAGTATAGTACAGTATATAAATGCTTACCTTTTTTTGTATTTTTTGTTTTATTTATTGATCTTAGAGGAAAGGGAGGGAGAAAGGGAAAGGGAGAGGAAGAAAGAGAGGGAAAGAGACAGAGAGAGACAGAGACACCGATCTGTTGTTCCACTTATTCACGCATTCATTGGTTGATTCTTGTATGTGCCTTGACAGGAGATCTAAGACACAACCTTGGCATATAGCACAGGCGGCAAACACAAGGCCCGCGGGCCCCACCTCGTTTTATCCAGCCCGGCACTTTGTTTCTACCCGGTGGCAGTGCCGAGCTCTCGCTCAACTGTTAAAGAGTATATTTAAACAGTCCTAAAATTACATTTGGCCCTTTGAAGGCAACTGCAAGGCTAATGTAGCCCCTGGTGAAAATGAGTTTGACACCCTTGGCATATAGGGATGAAGCTCTAACCAACTGACCTAACTAATTGTCCTTGGCCAGGGCCAAATGTCTACTCTTCTCTTTCCCGATATTTCGCTTGTAGAAATTATGTTCTAACTGCTTACTATGGACGACAAGGATTTAACTCTAATACACCAAAACCAACATTCTTCTCACCACTCCACCTCATTCTTGAAATACAGCTGTATGACAATTTTGGTTCAGTGAAAACAATTTTTCTCCACTGGTGCTAAGACAGATACTAGGCAAACTGATGTAATTAATGAGTTATAAATAGTAAGAGATTTTTAAAAATCTTGATTAAAAGTAATTTGTTTCCCATAATTATCTGAATCAATAAAATTCAGTTCTATTTTCTACTATCCCCCACCCAAAAAAAGTATTTTGTTTCATTCTGCTGACTAAATTCTAAGCCCTTATGAAAATAATAGCCTTCAAAAATAAGTCAATTTGGCAAATTAGACCACAATTAAAATTAATACGATTAATACTGTAACTGTGGGCTTACACAAAGCATGAAAAGTTCAGATAAATGCAGTTTTACATTCAAATTACATAATAAAGATGATGTTTCTTTTTTTTTTTTATTTTTCCCTTTTCTCCATGTCCCAGCACTTGATGACAGAACTGGCAGACTGGAAGCCACCAACACCAAGAGGGCCGGAGCCCTTTCCTCGAACTCAGTATATCACAGGAACCAGGGCAGGACACAGGATCCCCACCGAGAAGAGGGGGATTAAAGACGACATTTCTAGGCCTCAGCCAGGTAGCTCAGTTGGTTAGAGGGTCATGCAGATAAGCCAGGGTTGTGGACTGGATCCCCAGCCAGGGAACATACAAGAACCAACAAAAGAGTGCATAAATAAGTGGAGCAACAAGTTGATTTCTCTCTGTCTCTGTCTGTTTCTCTCTCTCCTGCCCTCTCTCTAAAATCAGGTTTTTTTCAATGTTAAGAACTTTTTAAATGTCTTAAAATTTTTTTTAAAAGATGACATTTCTAAACAGCCTGAAAAGTTAGACTATTCCATGAAAGTTGTCAGGAAATAAAAATGAAAATAATTTTTAAATAATTAAAATTAAATTCTAAAATCTACTATATTAAAAATAAATTCCAATTGGAAAAAAGTACTGAATATAAAACATTATATTCGCCTGGCTGGTCTGGCTCAGTGGATTGAGCACCGGCCTGCAAACCAAAGGGTCACTGGTTGGATTCCCAGTCGGGTTACATGCCTGGGTTGCAGACCAGGACCCCAGTAGGGAGCATATTAGAGGCAATCACACATTGATGTTTCTCTCCATCTCTTTATCCCTCTCTTCCCCTCTCTCGACAAATAAATAAATAAAATCTTAGACACAAAACAAAAAAACATTATATTCTAAAAGTATGAGAATAAATGTTGCATAATCTTGGGCTGAGGAGGCATTCCTATATAAGAAAAATAAATAAATCAAGCCCAGAACAATAAACAAAAAGAGTATCAGAATTCATTGCACGAAAGTTTAAAACATATGGGCTTAAAAAAACACATGAACAAATCTTTACAATCAAGAGGAAATTATGTATGTCAAACTGTAAGTCTCTGTAATATCCACAATGACACCTAAAGAGGAATAACAAAAAAAAAAGGAATATAAAAATAGAAAAAAAAAACATATAAAATAAAAGAAATGAAATACAGAAAACATGAGAAGATGCCCAATTTTCATCTATCATTCAAAACATCGGCACCTTGGCTGGTGTAGCTCAGTTGGTTGGAGCATCGTTCAGTAAGCCAAATAGTCACGAGTTTAACCCCGGATTGCAGTTCAGTCCCTGTGGGGGCATGTGCAAGAGGCAACCAACTGATGCCTCTCTTTCACAACGATGTTTCTCTTCCTCTCTCTCCTCCTCCCTTCCCCTCTCTCTAAAATCAATAAGCACGCCCTCTGGTGAGGATTAAAAAAAAAACAAACACTGGCAACAAAATGGGCTAGTCCTCCTCATCAGACTAGCACATGAAAATACTGGTGACATCCAATGTGAGTAAAGGAAATAGGCATTTTCATACACTACTAGTAGAAATGTACAGTATTTTCTGAAAAGCCAGTGTTTTCTGAAAAGGCAAATTAGCAGCAGCTACCAAGATTTTAAAATATATATATCCTTAAATCCATCAATTCGTTTTAAGGATTTTTGTACTAGAGAGAGGTACATAAATAATATTTGTTACACTATCATTTTAACAATAAAACAAATGGAATATATTTTTAATGGGTGAATTTATGGTACACCTCCAAACTATATATTACAGTTGTTAAAAATAAGGAGACACACATAGATAAAGGGAACAGAGTGACAGCTGTCTGAAGGGAGGGGACCAGGGGACTGGGTGAAAAAGGTAAAGGGATTAAGAAAAAAAAAAAAAAACACCTCACAGACACAGATAACAGCATGGTGATTACCAGAGGGAAATGGGGGTGAGGAGAGGTAGAAGAGGGTAAAGGGAGGATAAATGGTGATGGAAGGAGACTTGACTTGGGGTGGTGAACACACAATACAACATACAGATGATATATTATAGAACTGTGCACTTTAAACCTATATAATTTTCTTAACAATTATTCCAATAAATTCAACTTTTAAAAAACTGAATATAAAACATTATATTCTAAAAGTATAATAATAAGAACAAATAATAAGGTAGAAATATTTTTCAAGACATACTAGGTAAAAAAATTATAAGCTGTAGAAACAATACAGATAGTGTGCATGAAAGGGGTTCTGCGGAAAGTAACCTAACAAGGTGATCTGCTCAAAAACTCCTAACTGGGCAGATCATGGTTGAGCAGTCATGCCCCGGGCCTAGAGCTTCTTTAGTGAAAAGCTTTAAGCCAGCCTGTCCACTGTTCTTGTGCATTTAGGTTAACACTCCTTTGAAATACCATAACTAATACCCCTTCAAGGAGGTGTTAACCCTCAAGAAAGCACATAATCCTAACTATCCCGTTGCTTTCTCCCACCTTCATGTAATCTTTTTTTTTAATCTTTCTTATTTCCCTCCTAATTTGAAATGCATAAAAGAAACCACGTAACTGTTATACTTCGCGGCATTTGCAGTCTTGCTGCTCCCGGCATATGCTGCCAGTTTGGCTCAAACGATCCCATAAAAATTCTCAACAGGTTTGGACATTTCTGACCTTGACAACAGCAATACTTAATTGTATTTTTATGTTTGAAAGCAACACTACATGTACATCTACAGAAATACGTACATAAGAAGAAAGGTCTGCAAAGACACAGACTGCAAAGGACCGTTCCTCTGAATAGGGCAATGAAAACAGAAATAAGGAGGGAAACAGCAGGGAATACAGATAAAAGATGGTTCTTATGACTTTTATATAATTCTGTCTTTTTAAGTTTAATGTATTAACCATCTTATTGACACAGTTTTCTGGAGAAAAATATATAATCTATGGATGTCTACCTTGGTATTTTGCTCCAAATCTTTACTGTTCAGAAGTGCATGATTGATCCGAAAAACTATCCAGTCAAATAGGGCACTATATAAAGACTTAGCCATGGAGTTCCTCACTGTCACAGCCTGAAAAAAAAGAAAGGGTTAGGAGTACAAGTGAAAATGGCAATAATTTCACTAAGATATCATAACAAAGTGTGTTTTGCTTTCATTCAAGAAAGAAAGCTTACTATCACAAACTGTAATTATTTTTTCTCTCAATATAAATAGCCTATAATTGAAGTTTTCTATATACACTCATTAACTTAGTCCAACTCAAAGAATCTAGGCTAAAACTACTTGAAAGAGAAGGGGAAATGCAGGTCACTCAGTTCGAAACAGTTTTACTGAAAACGTATATATTTCATCTAGTAAAGAAGGTATACTAGAAAGTTTACAAACAAATGAACCTTGCCAGCTAAAGTGGGGAAGACTATTACAGGCAAAGCAATAAATCTGTTAGCAAAAATATATCAGCTACCCGAAGAATCCTAGTCAGACTCTTAAAATATTATCATAATAGTACACAATTACATTCGTGGTTGTCTTCAGCTTGTCAGTGATAATAACCTTTAGAATTTCTCCATCCCTACATAAAGTAACAATTCTTTCATTATGGAGTTATGCAATTTACTTTCCCCTCACTTCAAACTTTTCCCAGTTTATGTAATCTCTGTACTGTCTGCTAAATGTTCCTGTAAACCTGAAATTGTTTTAAAACAAATTCTACTAAAGAAAATTCAACATTTAAAAAAGTACTACAACCTAAAAATGGGGCATGTATCTTAGAGAATCTTGTCTTAGCACTGAGGATACAATAATTTATATATTTATCACCTAGGGACTTATTTGGAAGCCTGTATATTCAGGTACATATTTATATTTAGTTCTGAAGTTTACAGGAAGTAGAGAGTAATGATTAACATGATTGACTATCTCACAATGCCAGTTTCTCTACTTACTCTGTGTGACCTTAGTTAAATTACTTCAACTCTTAGGCTACAGCTTAGCTTATATGTTTGCAAAATGAAGATAATACTGTAACCTACACCACACAGGTGATGAGTGAATTTCTAAATTTCAGTGAAGAAAAAAAATGAAAACTTCAAATTTATGCACACACACACAAAAAAAAAATACTAGCTAAACCACCACCAAAGAGAAGACAGGTATCAATTTTTCATCTTTAACATTATCAACTTGAAAATAATTTCAAAATGTTTACAAGTTCTGAGAGAAAAAGAAATGTGGCCCTAGAATTCTATATTAGGCAAGTTACAAGAAAGCTATCTTTAAAACATCAATAAAATCCCCCATAGAAAGAACTTTCATTCTATTTTTCCCAGAGGGTGAAAAGGGAATAAAGATAATCTGATCATATTCAGAAAAAGTAAAATACTTCAAAACTAAATAAATAAGCATAAGATACAAAAAAAAACAAAGAATAAGAAACACATTGGTTATCACAATATAAATGGGTTGAATATTTTTAGTTAAAAGACAGACCTTCATATTAAATTAAAAACTAAAACCCATCTCTTTATGGTTTATAGTTAAGTACTATTTTCTCAAAACACAGTCAGATAGAATCTACATTTACCAAGGTATTATGGGGTATACCTATTTACCCCATAATTCCCAATATTATATACTTTTAGCCTCTGTTCTTTGAAATGCAGTCCTGTCTATTATACCTTAATCTCAATAAGCCCAAATACTAATTAATATTTTCCCACCCAAATAAGACCTCATTTAGTGTCTCCTACCTCAGTGAAAATAGTACCAATATAATTACAGTTGTATGATCCAGAAAATTACGATGGATCCTTGACTTTCCTTCTTCCTCCTTGCTTTGCTTCCCAGTAAGCAAACCACTGCCAGAGTCTACTGACTGCATCTAAATTTTTCTCGTTTTAAATATATTCATTTCTATCAGTATCTCACTGTTCTAGACAAAGCAGCAAACACCTTTCTCCTCAGTACTACTGCAGCCTCCACATTCACTCCTGCGCTCTGTTTTCGAATCCTAAGATAATCCTCAAGATTCCCATCTCCTGGGGTACATATTCTGTATCACATGTACAGAGCTTAAGTGTGGGCAGGGCTGTAAATATGATGGATTTCACTCCCTAATTGTCTTAGGTTACATGACAAAAAGTGAAGATTACATTTTAAAGATTTAATTACAGCCCAATATCAGCTGGTAGTTTTACTGAATCATAGGAAGATTATCCTAGGTAGAGCTGACCTAGAGAAAGCTCTTTAAAAAAAACTGATTTCGCCCTGGCCGGGAAGCTCAGTTGGTTAGAGCATCATCCCAATACACCAAGGTTGCAGGTTCAATTCCTGGTCAGGGCACATACAAAAATCAATGAATGCATAAATAAATGGAACAACAAATCAGTGTTTGTTTCTCTCTCTCTCTCTCTGCCCCACCCCCACTTTCTTCTCTCTCTCGTTAAAAAAAATCAGTAAATAAAAATTTTTTTTAAAAAACTGATTTCTTCATCAGAGACTCTTCTGCTGGCCTGGAAGAAGCAAACTGCCATGCTGTCAACAGGACCACACGGCAGGAAATGGCAAGCAGACTCTAGCTGCCGAGAATGGCCCCAGACATTTAACAGAAAGTAGATTCTCAGTCCTATAACCGCAACGAACTGAATCCTGTGGACAGTCTGTGAACTTGGAAGAGGATGTAAAGTGTCAGATGCAATCACAGCTAACCTGTGCCCAGATTTAATAATCCACGGAAACTATCAGATAATAAATATGTATTCTATCAAGTGGCTAAGTCTATTACATACTCAAAGAAAATAAATATACCCTCTTCCAAATGACTCTTCACACACCTTTTCTGTTTAAAACATTTTAAGAGCTTTCCACTGCTCTTCAGGTGAAATACTAAAATCCTCGTTTTATAACTAATGCCTAGCACATTTCTGAGCACAAAGGTTTTCAAATATTTCTAAATAAATAAATACACTAAACAAATATAAATAAAAATAAAGCAGAGACTATAAAAACAAACTTAGAAAGTTTAAAGTTAAAATGTAAATAAACAAATGTTTTATAATGAAAAAAGTTGTTAAAATAGAAAAACAGTGACCATTTATGTAAAAAAGATTTGGGTTTTTTCTGTTATTTAAAAAGGGGCTCTCAAAGATGGAGACTATTAAATATGACATAAGATGCCTGACATAATGAAGAAATGTCAACTTGTAGGCACAGTTGGGGGGGACCCAAAAAGTGAGATAAATGAATCAGAGTCAACCCATAAAGCATTCCCTATAGTTCAATCACTATCTCCCCACCCCTGTGTATTCTAATCTCATATTGCTATCCTATTTTTATAATTGTCATAGTTTGATTTTTTTATTACTTTAATAAAATTACACTATAAAATAGTCAGACTCCTACTTCTATACACCTGATTAGTACAGTGAGAATAATGGCTCACTACAGCAAAAACATTTCACCTGGAAGCTTACCTAGTGCCACAATGTTTTCTGGAAACATCGTGGGACTAGGTAAAGTAATCTAAATAAAAAATATAAGAGAAAAAGACAAAGACTGTTGTAAGGAACCCCATCTTTCAAGGTCAGAAGGAAAGAAAGAGTGGACAAAAAAACTGAAAAAGTACACCAGGTGATTATGATATGCCAAAAAAACAAAACTGCCTCAAGAAACTATAATCAATTAGGTCAAATACTGCTCATTTATAATTCCACCTACCATCGATTCACCCCATATTAATAATATGAACCTAACAATGGGGAACAGATTAAGATCTCTTAAAAAAATGAAAGCCTATTGCTTAATATCACATTCAACTTTAAGTTTCCAAGTTGATTCTAAGTTCATAATCAAATTTCAAGACCCCAGAAATATTTCAGTCAACACTTCTTTCTGGTTGTTATTTTCATTCTGTTAAGAGAAACAATACAAACTCAAACTTCTAGAAATGTTCAGAGTATTTTGATCCAAAGAAAATCTATTCATACCTCTGCCAGCTTGTAGGGTAAAATAAGCTTCTCTCCCACTGTCACAGTCTTCCTCGTAACTAATGCTTCAAATAGCATCTCTTCTTTAACCTATACAGCAGAAAAATAAACTCAACATATGATACATGACAATGGTTTGAATTAAGCCACACAGAGAAAAAATGAGATTGGCAAATATACAATAGAGAAAAACAAGGACAATACACTGGGAATTATAAATATTAGCCACAGGGGAATGTAAGAGTCCCACACACTCTGCTCCCCCACCCCCCAAAAAGAAAACAAGGGGTAAATAAGACAGATGGGACTTTTTAAATTAAAGTTTCCTCTCTGGTTATAATAAAAAAACATATTTCATTGTGCAGAACATGGAAAATGCAGAACAGTACAGAAAACATTTTAAAATGATCAACCATAATCCCACAACCTGGAGAAAAGGAACAAACAGTGACAATACTTCTTGAATTCCAGGAAAATTGCAATGAGTACTATTTGACGTTTCAGAAGTTTATTTTTATTTACAGATGTTAAACTTTAAGATAAAGGTGATGCTTCCTTTGTTCTCACTCTCTAGAGGCCAATACTATCATAAATTTGATATGTATCATTTCAGTTCATATATTTATACATACATACATACACACGTTAAAGGTATTCATAAATACTGTATTTTACTGTCAAGTGTATTTAGCTCTTATCTGTGTGGTATCATATTCCTATGTTTTTGAAACCTACATTGATAACTTAGATCAAGTGTATTCATTTTAACTGTTATATAGCATCCCAGTATATTTAATTACCACAGTGTGTGACCATCCTACTTTTAGGCACTACTTTAATTTACAATTTTTCACTTTTTGAAAATAAACTGCAGCAAATATTCCTACATATGATTTCGAGAGTTTCTCTGAGTCTCTGAGTATCATATAGAAAAGTGGGATTACCAGGTTGTAGCGTACATGTTTTCAGCTTTATAGGAATACTGCCAAACTCCTGTACACAGTTTTTGCCAGTCAGCTCTCTCAGCAGCAGCACTGAGAGCTTCCTATTTCCTCAAGCCTTGACTATACCTGGTATTCTCGGACTTTGGACTTTTGCCACACTGGTGAGCGTGGAATGGTAAAACAAGGGTATTTTATAAAAGCATCTATACATAATAAATTTTTTCATAAAATGTTATGCAGATAATATAAAATATTTCAAAAAATAGAAGACTACAGGAAAAAATGAGTTACAAAACAAGAAAGTGAGGTACTAGTCAGGAGAGTCCCTGACATCAGCAATTCAGGACAGATCTATCCTTTTTTAAAGTATGATTACACCATAAAGAAAATATACCTTCTTTTGACCAATCCTCATATTCCAAAAAAATAAAAACAATTTGAGGCACATTACTTTCACAAAATGTATTAAAGCTAAAAATGTACAATAAAAAATTAAAAATAAAATCTTAACCTTTTATATATGTCATATATTTAAAATATTTTGATAAAAATAGATTAATAGCAGATCACACAAAAATAATAAAACTAAGAAAACACATATATGATTAAAAACCATTATTATATTGTGAGGTGTATTCCCACACTTATGCAATTATTATTAAAAATGAACTTTTAAAAATAAATACTCGAGCCTTGGCTGATGTAGCTCAGTGGATTGAGCGCGGGCTGGGAACCAAAGGGTCCCGGTTCGATTCCCAGTCAGGGCACATGCCTGGGTTGCGGGCCAGGTCCCCAGTGAGGGCCCTGTGAGAGGCAACCATACATTGCTGTTTCTCTCCCTCTCTTTCTCTGTCCCTTCCCTTCTCTCTAAAAATAAATAAAATCTTTAAAAAATAAAAAATATAAATAAATGCTCGATGCAGTAGGGTCAAGAAATTTTTCTGTAAGAACAAACAAATGGCAACAGCGTGGAGCAAAGGTTACTTCTATACACTTGTATATATTGTACAACCACTGGAGGGTCATTTGCCAATATCAGCAAACCTCAACATGTGTATATACCCTAACCCGAAAGTCTACTTCTCAAACTATACCCTAGAACAGCAATTTCCAACCAGTGTGCCACAAGACTTTTCAAAACATGCAATACCTGACTATTGCATGTTTTGGGGCAGGGGCACTTAGCTCTCTTCCCTTAGACTGTCAAATAAAAAAATGACAACAGCCAACACAACAACAGCCATCTGGTGTGAATGAATCAAAATTACACCTATTTTTCTTTGGTCAGATCAACAAAGAATATATGTTTTGGTGTACCATAGAATTTTAGCGATTAGTTTATGTGTGCCATGAGATGAAAAAGGTTGAAAATCACTGCCCTAAAATAATTCTCACACATGTTAGCAAGAAGACACGTGCAAGAATGCCTATCACAGTACTACCTATAAATGGAGAATTACAAACAACCTCAATCACCACAAAAAACAGATAAATTGTTACATTTTCTTCATATAATAGAATTTTAAGCAGCAGCTAAAGAGAAGTATCTAGAATATATAAATCAGCACTGAAAAATCTCAAAAACATAATATGGAATGAAAAAGTCAAGTTTTAAAATAATACATACGGTATTTATATAAAGTCTGAAAACATGCAAAATAAAACCATATATTCTTTATAGAAACATCTTATCTATTCTGAAAATATAAAAACAAGAATGGGAATGATGAACACCAAATTCATAATAGTGTTTACTTCTGGTAGGGGTAGAGCACAGAGTGGGCTTCAATTATATGCAATATTTTATTACTTGTGTGGGAGTATAAGTATACAGGTATTAAATATATTATTTTCTGACTGTATTACGTGCTGAAAACGTTTCATAATCTAACAGGAAAAAAGAGAAGAAAATATGTTAAGAGAAATTAATACATAAAATGGTAGAACTGATAAATCTAAAGGCCCATTATTTGAAAATAACACAAACAGAAAGCTAACACCATAGAAAAAAAATTTCTAATATTAACAAAATATTTACAAAGAACACAAAATAATACACCTTAAATATTTAATCAACACATGACTTCCTATAAAAACATGAATTATCAATATTAATTCAAGCCAGACTTGAAAATCCTAAAAAAATAGGTAACAGAAAATGAACTGAAAAAGAACCAAATATGGTCACAGGGCTGGTATTTCTCCAATCTTTATGGAACACAGTATTCGCTGCTAATTATTCTTTTTATATACATATACATACATATATATGTTTATTGATTCTAGAGAGAGAATAAGGGGGTGGAGGGAGGAGAGAAACACCAATGTGAAAGAGAAGCATGGATTCCTTGCTTCCCATAGGGCTCAAACCTAGGTATGTGCCCTGACCAGGGAATCAACCCCCAACCTTTTGGTGTAGGGGACGACACTCTAACCAAGTGAGCTACACGGGCAAGAACTATTAAATCTTTTTTTATTTGTTTTTAACTTTTTAAATTTTCTTTCAATTACAGTTTACATCCAGTATCACTGTATCAGTTTCAGGCGCACAGCATAGTGCTCAGACAATCATATACTTTACAAAGCGTTTCCCGATATTTCCAGTGCCCTACTGGAAATACTATTACTGACTACACATTCCCGATGCTGTATTTTACCTCCCCGGGACTACTTTGTAACTACCAAACTGTATTCTCAATCCCTTCCCCTTTTTACCCAGTCCCCCCACCCCATCCCCACCCCCTAGGGCAACTATAGTCTGTTCTCTGAATCTAGGAGTCTGCTTCTGCTTTGTTTGTTCACCTATATTGTTGTGTAGATTTCACATACAAGTAAAATCATCTGGCACTTGTCTTTCTCTGACTTCTTTTACTTAGCATAATACCCTCTAGGTCCGGACTCTTTTCTTAACTGCAGAAAAATTTATAAAAGGATGAAGAACTACCTAATTCAATTTAAGGTGTTGGCTTAATGCTTGCACTAGAACCTGATAATGATGACACACAGATTTACACGCTATGCACAATCACACAAAACACAACTAATTTTGCTTCTTTTTGACAAACATCCTAAGGAAAATACTACTGAATTCATGATATATTTATATAATTTTCCAAATATTCTTAGTTGTGTGTGTGTATATATAACTTTTAATATAAAAAAACTTTATTAATACAAAGTAATTAGCAATGGGCTCAATATCCAATCTGCACTTCTCACAATCACCTAGTTGAGAAACGGATACACATGTTAAATAACCATCATTTAGCCCCAGCGGTGTGGCACACTTGGTTGGAATGTTATCCCATAAACTGAAAGGTTGAGGTTTTGATTCCTTCTGGGGGCACACACCTAGGTTACAGCTTTGATCCCCAGTCAGAGCCCTGATGAAGCAACCAACTGATATATGAGACAGTCAATCAATGTTTCTCTCTCACACTGATATTTCTCTCCCTCCCTTCTAACTCTCTCTAAAAATCAATAAGCTTGTCCCTGGGTGAGAATTTTTTTAAAAAACATTATTTATACTGTTTCAACAGATATTAAAATATATTCAAAAAACAGCCCTGGCTGGTGTGGCTCAGTGGGTTGAGTGCAGGCCTGCGAACTAAAAGGTTGCTGGTTCGATTCCCAGTCAGGGCACACACCTGGGTTGTGGGGCAAGGTCCCCAGTAGAGGGTGTGCAAGAGGCAACCACACATTGATGTTTCTCTCTTGCTCTCTCTTTCTCTGTCTCCCTTCCCCTCTAAAAATAAATTTAAAAGATCTTTAAAAAATAATAATTTCACAATTATCCATCCCAAAAAGAATTCAGTAAACAAAAGATTCAAAACATTCACTGTTGCCTGAGGTAACTACAAAAAGTAATTTGAAAAGTAAATAAAATTAAACCATTATATTTTTTTTAATTGTTCTTATAAACTAAATCTATGTTATAATTGAAATGAATCACTTGGTAACGAGGGAAATTAAGTTAAATATTAACTAAAGAGTTTACATTTTGATTAAACCAGTTACTGTGCCTACCTTTCCATTTTATCTCAATAAAATCCTTAAGACTGCAATAATTATTATCTGCTGTAACCACTAGGAGATCATTTTAAAACATAATTGCTAAGGACTAACTAGGCAGGGACACATGCCTGGTTTGCAGGCTAGGTCCCTGGTAGGGGGCATGAGGGAAGCAACCACACACTGATGTTTCTCTCCTCTTTCTCCTTCCCTTCCCCTCTCTCTAAAAATAAATAAAAATCTTTAAAAAATATTTTTTTATTGATTGATTTTAAAGAGAGAGAGGTGAGGGTTGGGGAGAGAGAGATCTATTTGTTGTTCATTTATTTATGCATTCATTGGTTGATTCTTGTTTGTGTCATGACTGGGAAACCCACAACATCGACATATCAAGATGATGCTCTAAACAACTGAGGTACTTGGCCAGGGTCAGATTTTTTTTTTTAAAGAAATAAGATAGAGCAGAATTATATCAACATGTAAATATAGTCCCACCCTGGCTGGCGTGGCTCAGCGGATTGAGTGCCAGCCTGTGAACCAAAGGGTCACCGGTTTGATTCCCAGTCAGGCCACAGGCCTGGGTTACAGGCCAGGTCCCCAGTAGGGGGCTCACGAGAGGCAACCACACATTGATGTTTTCCTCCCTCTCTTTCTCTCTCCCTTCCCCTCTCTCTAAAAATAAATAAAATCTTAAAAAAAAAAAAAAAAAGAACTAACTAGGCAGGATACCATGGTACGTTCTGTCATATCTTCCCTTGCTCCTCAACTTTGAAGATAACTTCTACTTATTACCAAACCTACAGGGTCCAGCACAAATAACACCATTTTTTATTACAAAATCTTTTATTACAAAACCATAAGCATGTAATTCTGTAACACAACAATATCACACTCAAGCACACGATATGACATTTTAGGTGAAATGTTCAAATTAAGGCTATAAATTATTACACCCATATTATTACTCTACCAACCACAATGAAGCAAGCGTTACTTCTGCCAGACCCTGTATATTCCCAGAACCAGTCCAAACTATGTATCAAACTGCATTTGCTGTTAGCCTACCTTTGACACTGGTAACCATTCTCAGGATTGGATTTCTCCTTTTTTACCAATACCTGAGTTCCTCTTTGAGTCACCAGTCTCTCACCAAAGAAGGAATACTGCATTAGAACCAGAAGCCTTGGTACTTGTTGAATGCCTGAATTTATATAAGACCACCAGCCACAATCTATACATTACCGTAATCCCAAATGTTTGACTAAAGTATCACCTGAAATGCCTGACTGAAACACCATCTATTCTCTGACTTTCATGACCTTCAAAACTACAACGTTCAGATACCACACTCAACATCCTAGTAAAACTTCTTCCCGGTGAGTGAGTTTAGTTCCAATTTAAGGTATTCTTCCCATCTCCTTTCCCTATTGCCAGGCTAACTCATTCCATTAAAGTTAATAAGGAACACCCAGGCATGTACAAAATAATGATCACTCTAAGGTTAGATGGTTAGATAAGCAAGAAAGAGGCATTCGTTTCTCTTAAAGAGCACTCTGCCTTATAATGGACATAAACTAGTGAGCAATTAACTTTCTGCCACAAAGCCAAAAATAAACTATGCTAAGTAGAAACTGCTCAGTTTAGACCATTTGATAAGGTTAAGCCTCCTGAACTGGCACATGAACCAGTATCTGAAAAATGAGTAATATTTTAATAGAAAAAAAAGCAAACTATTCATAACCGTAAAAAAACTGGGAACAACTAAGACGTCCTTTAACAGGTGGATGGAGAAACAAACTACTGTATGTCCACACAATGGAATATTCACAGCAATAAAGAGAAACCAGCCATTCTTAAATGCACATAGTCAAGTGAAACAAGTCAGTCTGAACAGGCTACATACTGGACGATTCCAATTATGTTACATTCTAGAAAAGGCAAATCTACAGTCAGTAAAACTAAGATGAGTGGTTGCCAGGCATTTGGGGAGAGGGGTTGAATAGGCAAAAGGGATTTTTAGGGCAGGGAAACTATTCTATATGACACTTTATAACAGAGGATACATGATATTATGTCTTTGTCAGAACCCACAGACCACAAAGAGTGAATCTTAATGTATACAAAGTTTTAGAAAATGATTTAAGACATTGGGGGACCCTGGGAAGAATCCAGACCATGATAAGAAAACCTAACTGTATGACAAATATAGGAAACAATGTCAATGCTCAAGGAAGTGGATGGGAAGAAAGGTACTGACCTAACTAATTCTGAAAATGAAGGAAGTCTTTCAAATTAAAGCCAGAAGGAACTACACATAAGCCCTCTAGTTGATAAAGTCATTTCCCATGAGGGTATGGGTTAGCAATTCTAATACTGTCATACGTGTATACCAGAACTGAATAATTAACTAAATGAATGAAAGATGATGGGAGAAAGGTTCCTCATTGTTAGAGTGGGAGTTTACATATGAGTAAAGGAGAAGGCTGGAATGACACATGTGATAATGGATTAGTAAGAAACATCAGCATGACTTCATCATTATATATAGATAGGTACTCAAAAATATCTTTTGGTATACCCAGATTAGTATACACACATACATATTTCCTTGCTCAGTCAGAGAAGAGGGCCTTTAAAAAAAAATGATACCCCTTTTAAAATGAATCTGGAAAAATGAGAAGTTAGCTGGGAAAACATGAGAAATCGCTCCAGAAAGAAAAAATAAGGCAATAAAGAACCTGATATGGAAAGATGCATAGTAGGAGATCATGACCTTTGTTTGGTTCCTGTAAAACTATGAAGAAAGAAAAATTCCTTTTCTCCCCACCCATCCAGATACCCCATCTTCAAATAAAATAATCTAACCAAAATTTTAGCATGAGTGGAAATCTTAAATATAAAAGAAAAACTAGCAAAGGCCTAGAACATTATACAGACTAGAGTGAAATACTCATCCTATCCAGCACATTGAGGGGTTATGCATATCTGGGGCAAGGGGTGGCAGGGGAGATAACTCAAATCTTTTGAAGATTGTGGCACATGCAATAGCAAAATTTCCACCTTTTGGAGAAACACTATTAATAAAAAGCATTAACCTATTTATCCCTATAAAATAGTCACACAAAATAAAAACTGAGAAGTTACTCAGGATTTAAAATGACAATTGAAAATGTAATCACTCACTTCTAATAGTTCTGAGACAACAGGCAGAACTTCAGGATTACAGATATCTATGGAGTCATCCCGGTATGTCTTCTTTTTATAACAAATATTACCCAAATGTAGTATTGCTGAGAGAAGAGAGAAAATCCTGCAAAAATAAAACGAAAAATTACAGCTTGCTTGTGTGCAAACTCTGAGCTTATTTCATCCCAAAAGTTCTAATCAAGCAAATTAACCAGTACAAATGTGTAGTAGTCTTCAGAAAATAAAGACACATGGGAATAATAATTATAACTAAAATTTATTGAGTATTTACTCTGTCAGGCACTGTGCAAAGTGCTTAACAAAACCTTAATTTCAGGACTGTACCTACCAATTGTCAGAAGAGCTGTTGAAAAGGGACTTCTTGCTATTATTATCAGAATCTGCTGTAGTGTTTCAAAAGTCCATGCCTTTCTAAATGCTTTTCATCCTGACTAGAACGTCCATTCCCTACACTGTCTATTTCAGATCTTCTAAATCAGAATCTTTCAGGCCTTGGAATCTATTAACCGAGTAGCCTAGGTGATTTTTTATTAGTAGTACTATTTAAGAAAAGCTTTCTTATATCATATTATGGTACCCTTGATAAATGTTTTTAAAAAAAAGCCTGAAGCCATCAGGGTATATTACCTAGTATCAGGCCCCCACTGTGAAATATCTACATCTGGACCCTCCTTTTTGTCCTTCCCTCCTGGACAACCAATCATTTCCTCCTGTCTCTAAGGAATGCACGCCCCTCCTTCCAGTCAACAACCAATTCCCCCTCTCATGCTCCCCATTCCATGAACTCCAGTTTAATCAGAAACGTTATTATTCCTTTTTCCTATCTCTCACCTGAACCCACAAGAAGTTTCTATCAAAATAATCTCATGTTCACTTCTCTTACTTAAAAAACCCATCCTAGGTCCCTTATCTTCTCCTTCCCTTCTCATACAGCATTAACCTATACTCCTCGTCTTCACTTTTGTCTTTCCCTATTTACTAGCACATTCCGACACCTAAAATGTCTCACAGAGGTTACCAAGGACTTCCATGTAACTAAGAAAAAACATACTAAAACTCTATCTAAAAGCCATTACCCATATACACATATACCTGTGGGCCTTGACCAGTTTATTTCCTCGGGATAAATTTATTCTATTTGTGAAATTGTAACTCTGTGTTTTACTAAAATTAGGAAGTATTCTAAACAAAACAAAGATATTGATCTAGGGACCTAATAGGTATACTTTCGGAGGTCCTGACCAACATCTTAATTTATAGGCCTAATTTCTCAAATAATTAAAAATTTTATGGTGATTCAAACAAAATACAAGTCAATTATAAAGGAATAAACCATAAAATTAGTCTGGGTTAAATTAAAGAGGAAACAGTGTCAACTTAAACATTATCAAAACAAATGGAAGCCAAATAACATAAAAACACTAATTCCTGAGCCACTTCTTTAAAAACCTATTTTTAGGACTTCTGCCAAGATAGCAGCGTAGGTGGACGCACTGCGCCGCTGCTCACAACCAGAGAGTTTAAACAACGAACTCAATAGCGAAAAATAAACAACCAGAACGGACAGAATCGAACTGAAGGGAAGTCTGACACTCAGGAAGTTGGGGAAGACGTACATCCAGACCGGTAAGCGGGGCAGAACCAAGCGGAGGAGCGGAGTAAGAGGTAGTTTGCCCGGAGGAACTCACCCAGCGAGCGCCTAAACAAAACACGACCCCGAACAACAGGTGAACCTTGCAGGCTGGCGGCGTAACTGCAGAGGCCAGTGGGAACCAGCAGGGCCGAGACTGGCAGAAAAGGCAGTGGGGAACTGGGGAGCAGAGGGTGATAGGGAGCAGTGGTGAATGGCAGACGCCATTGCTCCCTCCCAGGCCCCACCCCCAGAGGAAAAGTCACAGAAAAGCGACCCGGCTGCCACACACCAACAAACACCTAAGACTCCGACAGGTGTGCCGAGATAAAAAAGAACGAAAATGGCCAAAATGAAAGATCAGAACAAATTACAACTAAAGGATGAAGAGATAGCCAAATTAACAGATGCCCAGTTTAAAACACTGGTAATCAGGATGCTCACAAAACTGGAAGAAAGGTGGACGCAAATAATTGAACAAATGAAGAATACGATAAAGATAATGGAGGAAGATTTACAAAGAACCAATAGGGAAAAAAAGGAAGCTGGGACTCAAACCAATGGGGTGGACCAGAAGGAAGAAACAAGAATTCAAAAAAATGAGGAGGGACTCAGGAACCTCACAGACATTTGTAAACGACCCAACATCCGGATCATAGGGCTGCCAGAAGGACAAGAGGAACACCAAGAAATTGAACGTATTTTTGAACAGATAATGAACGAGAACTTCCCAAATCTGGCAAAGGAAAAAGGCTTCCTGGAAATCCAAGAAGCTCAGAGAACCCCAAAGAAGCGGGACCCAAAGAGGAACACACCAAGGCACATCATAACAACATTACCCAAGATCAAGAATAAGGAGAGAATCTTACAAGCAGCAAGAGAAAAGGAGACAGTTACCTACAAAGGAATTCCCATAAGACTGTCAGCAGATTTCTCTAAGGAGACCTTCCAAGCAAGGGGCTGGAGAGAGATATTTCAAATCATGAAAAGCAAGGGCCTACAACCAAGAATAATCTATCCAGCAAAACTGTCATTTAGAATGGAAGGGCAGATAAAGTGCTTCTCAGATAAGCTCAAGTTCAAGGAGTACATCATCACGCAGCCTTTACTATATGAAATGTTAAGGGGTTTTATATAAGGACTCATGAGAGAAGGCACCGAGGCCAGATCAGCTACCGGGGAACTCAGATCAGCCACAGCCAAGACGCTTGTGAGGTAAGCAAGCAAAATACAACCAGAAAAACAAATTATAACCAGAGACACTGAAATTTAGAACAATCTGGCAGGAACCAGAGGGGAGGGGGAAGGGGATAATGGGGACAAGGGTATTCAGGAACTGCTATAAAGGACACATGAACAAAACCAAGGGGGAGGGTGGAAGCGAGGGAGGGAGGTAGGTTTGCCTGGGGTTGGGGGTGGGGGTAAATGCAGACAACTGTAAGTGAACAACAATAAAACAAAAACAAACCTATTTTTAGCCCCCTGGCAGGGTGGTTCAGTTCGTTGAAGCGCCACCCCACGCACCTAAAGGTTGGGAGTGTGACCCCCAGTCGGGTGCACAGGGAAGGTGACCGACCGATGTTTCTCATGTAGATGTGTGCATGTGCCTCTCCCTTTCTTCCTCTCCCTCCCCACTTTCCCTTCCTCTCTCCATAAAAATCAACTGACAAATCAAACTATTTTTAGCAGCAGTTTCTATGGTTGCTAATTACACTGTTTTAGAATTTTGGGTTAAAAAATTAGCACGTTAATGTTTTTTCACACACAAATACATAATGGATGGACTGCAGCAATAAAAAAATATGAAAATCAATATACTATAATTCAGTATAAAAAGATTAATAAATATAAATAATAATCCCTGTTCTCAAAAAGCTTATACTCTTAGCCCTGGCTGGTGTAGCTCAGTGGATTGAGCGCGGGCTGGGAACCAGACAGTCCCGGTTCGATTCCCGGTCAGGGCACATGCCTGGGTTGCAGGCCAGGTCCCCTGTGAGGGCCATGTGAGAGGCAACCATACATTGCTGTTTCTCTCCCTCTCTGTCTCCCTCCCTTCTCCTCTCTCTAAAAAATAAATAAATAAAATCTTTAAAAAAAAAAAAAAAAAAAAAAAAAAGCTTTAAAAAAAAAAAAGCTTATACTCTTGAATTAGGAAATAACAATAAATAACCATACTATGGGACAGGATATCTTAAAATACAGAAGGCAGAAACAACATACATTAAAGAAAATTTCATTAAAAATGTAGTATACGAATGTATTCTAAAGCAAACAGATTTCGATTCAAATGCCAAATTTTAGGCTGCCTGCAAAGTGGTATTAAGAGGAATTTTGGGATGGATCTGAGTGCAATAGAAAAGAATGCTGTGATTTATCAGCAGATATAATCACGGTCACAACAGAGGGGAATAGCAGTACCCATGATACACCCTCTATCCCAAAAATAAAAAGTATTTGAATGAGTGAAAAAGAAATGAAGATCACTCCTTCATGGAATGTATAAAATAATGAATGTTCAGAATACAATGTTTTAGAGAACACTATCAGTCTAGTTAAAATGCAAAATTTGTGTTAAAAAGTATCTAAAGATAATATCTGAGCCATAGAAAAAGGTCACACTGAATGTCAGGTTACTAAGAACAGAATTTTCAGTGGTTTCCAATATTAGATACTGTCACATCAAGGTCTAAAAGACATCCCTTAGTGTCTGAGAAGTAAATACTATATTTCTATCTTATGTTATCTTAAAAAATGAAATTAAGTTTCACTATTATTTAGAATATAGATTGACCTTCAGTTCACATGTCAGCCAGGTGTCAGATGAGGTAAATGTGGTATCCTGAGAGAAGAGTATTAAGTAATACAGCATGGAGTAATAACAGGGTACTCTCATTTATTTAGTAACTTTCCAGGGAATTGCAGCTTATGTCCCATTAGTGGGTTTGCATATTTACATATTATTAGTTTTATCTTTTATAAAGAAAATTCTGGCAAATTATCTGCTAACTGAAGATCCATTCCAATAATGTAATCACAAACACAAAAAATGGTAAAGCAGGTATTTTTCTACTCCTACTATGAGATTAAAAGTTAACAATATAAACAGTCTAACATATTTATCTACACTAATTCCCTCCTCAAAAAACAGTTTTAAGTTTTACAATTTTTTTCCTGAGGAGAATCAAAGTTATTTGTCTTTAATCTTAAATACGTTGTTTTATTTTAAATATAATTTACTACATCTTTATTTTAACCTTCTTACATTACTATTTTGTTTATATTTAGTACAGGTAACAAAATGTGTTTAATAGTGAAGACATGAAGTTACAGAGGAAATACATGGAAAATTATGTCTTACTGATAGGTGTGCATGCTTTCATAAGATTATATGTTGTAACACAGAAACGAGAAGGTGAACAACAGTATTATAAAGCAACAGTGTGTAAGGTCCATGAAGAGGCTTTATGGGCACCAGAAACTCTTATAATTATATGCAAAGGTTTATGAAAGTAAATTTTACAGAACAAAGAGCTCCTGCTTTCAACTGAATCTCAAAGTATTTCAAGGAATTTATGACAAAAAAAGCAATTCAAAATAAGTTTGTTAGAAAAATAAATTTTCTAAGCCATGCCTAAGATGGAAGAGGCACTAAATCCAGAATATAACAAAACTGTTTCAAAGAACCAAGAGAGGAATTTTTGAAACACACATCATAATTTGTTCCCTAATGAGGGAGGAAAAATACAATAAATGAACTCACTGCCTTCGTGTCTTGGGAAGAAATCCTACCATTTCCATGGCCAGTTGTAAACGTTCAAAGTCATGCCTCAAATCTTCGCTCTCTGTGGTGAAGCAATCCTGTTTATTTAAGAAAAAAGAGGGGGAAATCAAGATTACCTACTGAAAACTAACATAAGCCACTTAGAAATCAAGTAATTTTAGCTAAGTACACTATGCATAAAAATTAGAGCTAGTGAAATATTTAAACACAGTCAAATTCATTAGACTTCTTATCTTATGCAAACTAAACGCATACTTACCAAATTAAGTTACCTTGCTTCTCCCTTTTAAAATCTCCAAGGCAAAAGTTCAAAAGTAACTTATGACACCAATTTTGATTTTGAGAGGTTCTGAAGAGTTTTAGAGACCCAAAGCATTCAAGAGAGCTCAACTGAACAAACAAGTGCTATTTATTCAGCAAATACTTAATAAATGCTTATACATATGCAAGGCAGTAAACTAGATTCTGGGACAAACAAAAATAAATTTTAGAATAGGCAGTAATTTAGTTGAGAAGTGGAGCAAAGACTTATATGATGCCAAAATGCTGTAATATCAATATTAGATATAATATAAATAGCTCCAAATAAAATAATATAAATATGATCATCAATCAGCACAAAAAGTGGATGTACTACCAGATTAAAAAATATTTTTTTATTAGCTAGAATTTTGTTTTTATTTATTTATTTTTTTTATCCTTACATTAGGACACATCTATTGACTTTACAGAGAGAAGGGAGGGAAAGAGAGAGAAACATCGATTGCTTGCCTCTTGTATATGCCCCAACCAGGGTCTGAACCCACAACCTAGGCAGGCGCCCTGACCAAGAATCAAAACCGCAACCTTTAGGTCTAGGGAATGATGATGCGCCAACAAACTAAGCCACACAGGCCAGGGCAAATATTACTTTTTTGGAGTAACCCTTCTGTTTCAGTTCCCAAAAGAAGTGAAACATTAACACTGTACACTTAAGTCTTTAAATCCCTTTACTGTATGTTCTCAGAGTCCATTACACTTACGTTGTTAAAAGCATCCTCACTCATGTTTACTTTTGTAATGCCTATCATCCTACGAAATGCTGTATCAAACACTCGGAAAACATGTTATCTGCTATGTTCATTGCATCATCTCCAGTATCAAGTTAGAGCCAAGAAAAAAGTAGGTAATTATTGAAATAAATATATAACCATTGAATTACTGAATAATAACTGAATTGAATAAAATACTCCTTTTTGAGAAATAAAGTGTTCATTTATTTTTTTAAAAGTATCAAGCACTGAGCTCCCTCCCAAACTCCAAATGTACCACACTTCTAGGCAAGATGGCAGCAGCATAGGTAAACACAGTACTCACCTCCTCACACAACTACATCAAAATCACAACCGCTTCCTCCCACAAGCACATCAAAATTACAACTAAACTATAGAACCACCAGCATTCAGAACTACCTGGAATCTGGCTGAACAGAAGTCCTACAACCAGGGAATTAAAGAAGCCACATCGAGATTGGTAGAAGTAGCAGAGACACGGAATGGGCTGGTCCATTCCACAAATGGGGATTAAAAATCAGAAGAAGTATCTCAGCTATGGAGATCCTCCCTGAGGAGTGAGAGGTCCCAGACCCACACCCGGCCTCCTATGCCAGGGTTCCAGTGCCAGGAAGAGAAGTCCTTATTACTTCTGGCTGTAAAAACCAGCAGGGATCGAGGCTGAGGGAAACGGAGGGCTTCTGGAATCCCAGGCAGTTCCTCTTAAGGGGCCTGTGATCAGACACACTGGCTGCAGCACTGGGGCAGCAGCTTGAAAGGCACCAGAGGCATAAGGGGAGGAACTAAAGTGTCTGGCATCAGAAGTGAGGGAGCTGAAGCATTTATATACCCATCTCCCATCAGTCACTAGTTCAAGACTTCTTGGGTTGGGGGGCTGTTAATTCCTAGGCCTGCAGAACACAAAGGCCAGGGTTCTGGGAAAAGCCTTCAGGCCGCAAGATGTAAATACCGGCTTGGGCAGGTCATGGAGAGACTAGCGATCTGGCAGGGTTCAAACAATAAGGCAGGGAACTAAACCACCGTAACTGTTAAACCCTTTCAGCTGAAAGAAGACAGATGATTCCTCTTACCCAGCTCAGTTCAAGCTCTAGTCTTACTTGATAATATGCCACAGCACACCCCCATAAACACAGCAAATTCTTCTCTCACGCTATCAGCCTTTGTTCCCTTCATATGGGATAACAACCCTTTCTCATTTAGAAGTGCCCACAATAAGCACGGCATGTAGTAGGCATTTTATATGGGTATGAGGGAGAGAGAGTGAAGTGTATAGTCGAATTATGACATTTTTAATGCTGTTAATATTTTTTAGAATGGATTTAGAAAACCATACTTTATACCTTCCAGTTGATAATGCAAAACATAAATCAGAATAACTTGATTTTGAGAGTTAGTAAAGATACTGGAACACAGCCTGACTCAAATCCCAATTACAATATTAACTTTCTTCATCACCATGGGGGAAGTCACTTAAATTTTCAGTTGCCATTGTTACTTCGGTGAAAGGTAATCTTACTAACTACAACCAAGGGTTTTATAATGATCAAATACAATACAGACGTTAATGTGGCTTTTATTTATTTTATTTTTTAAATGTTTTATTTATTGAGTTGAGAGAGCGAGGAAGGAGGGGGAGAGGGAGAGAAAGAGAAAGGGAAAGAAAGACAGCAATTTATCGCACTACTTATTTATGCATTCACTGGTTCATTTCCATATGTGCTCCACCTGGGTATCAAAGCCCACAAGCTCAGCGTATTGGGACGACACTAACCAACTGCGCTGCCTGAAGAGACTGGCACAGGGTGAGGAGTAAAGCCAGAAAGGAAACCTGAGGGAGTGACCACAAACTCACAAACTGCCGGACAGGGAATGGCAGTAGGAGTCTTTCCTACACTGCAGCAGGTCTTCCTCATGGCTGCCAGGTATCATAAAGATGTTTGAATTCCTATAAAGGTAGTAATGACCAGGGTGTGAGCTTATTCTCAATGGAGAGTAAATTCTAATTCCTCTGCAGCATGGTGATCATGAAAGTATCCTGAGATTTACTACAACAATTCTCATTAAAACTCTGCCTGATAGTTGGACCCTAAATCATTCAAAGACTGGTTCAAAACAATGTTTTTTAAAAATTAGGTGACACTAACCCTTTGCATTGAAGTTACTCAAAACCGGCTCTAAGGCAAAATTATTTGAATAGATGATTACTATTTAAAGAAGAGAAATTAACATTTACCAAATGTCTTCCACATATGGGAGTCACTATGAGAGTTATATATAATCTCATATATATGAGATTATAGTCTAACTAAATCCTCAAAACACAAAAAAGGTAATTATGGGTATGTATATGTAATTGTATGTACATTTGAAAAGGAAAAAACAGATTCAGAGATTTTAAAACTCACCTAAATGACATGGATGGCCAAACCAAAATCTATCCAATTCTAAATTCTCTGCTCTATCCCATGTAACACTAGTTGCCTGAGCTTATTTAATAGGATAATCCTTAAAGGAATTAAATCACCATCCACTGGGTACCCCAGGACCCCTGTTAAAGGCAATTTTCTCACTGGTTTCCCTTGGGATCGTTTATACAATTACACAGTGTATGGTAAGTAATATGGCACAAGTGTGTGAACAGTCCTTAACAATCCTCTCTTTCTACATATAATGCTAGTCACCTGAGTTCTAATAACTCAGAGGGAAACAAAGTTCAGTTTGCCCCAAAATATACTCTAAGGAGAAGCTACAAGGAAAGAACAAACTAAAAGATCCTCAGACAGATGGCTTGCTGTCATTAATTAACTTGTGGGGGGGGGAGCAACAGAAATTATAATTAAAATTCAAACTAGAATAGACTTGAAAAGACAATAAGCAGGAGGGTGGTGATGAAAGCGATGTTAAAGGAGCAAGAGAATATGGCTACAAAAGTCCTTCCAAAAGAAAAAAAATGGATAATGATGATTCTAATGGAGGCAGCAATGGTAAAAACATTTATTGAGCACTTATTAAGTATGCACTCTATCAAGCTGCTTAGATGCACTAATACTCACAAAACTTCACAATAAAGACCATTATTAACCCCTTAAATAGATGCTAGAGACAAAGCAATTAAATGACCTGTTCATGTTCTCGAAACTAGTAACTGGATGAGCCAGTATCCAAGCCAAGTCTATCTACTTCGGAGTCCAAATTCGGAAGCATTACTTAGACTGTCTAAGGAACAGCAGATCGGTGCACAACTTCACTGTAAGCTCTGTACAGGCAATGAAGTCTTATATGGGCCATGAGTTTCCAGGTGTCCCACCTACTTCCCAATGAGGCACACTCACTTACTATAATAAGCGAAAGATGAAAAACTCTCAAGAGTGGCAAAACAGCATAAAATTTTTCTACTAAAATGTATCAGAATCTATAAATTTAAATGTCTAAAATTTATTTTCCAAAACATTAAATCAAAAACCATAAAGTACTTGTTTTATTATAAAATGGTAATGCAATTAAACTGAGAGGAAAAAATTAATGTCCATAATTAATGATCAACTCTGAAAGAGGCTAGTTTTTTAATTAATGGAGTTTGTTATCACATGCAGTAAGAATTAAAGTCATGGTTATTTAACACAAGAACTAAGACGTTTTACGTTTTCAGAAGAAATGGTTAATAAATTAGTAGTTCATTAAATAGATACAGATCAGTGTGTGTTTTCAGACCTTTACATCTGACCTGACTGCAAACTAAAGGGAAGAAAACAGATTTTTCTGTGCTTTTTATGATTATATACTTGTCCTTCTAAAAATATAACAAATAAAGCTAAATTTATTTCATCATTTTATATCATATATGCCTTTAATCAATTTAAAACAAAATAATATAAAACATAAAGTGTAAATATAGTCTCTTGCTATTAAAAAAGTCAGAAAAATTATAAACGTATTCATTATGTAAAAAGACTGTTAACTGACACATAAAACAGGAAGGATGTAACTTTTAAAAATAAATAATACTACTACTCATGTGAATAATAAAAGCACTAAAAAATAATTTAAAAAGTAAATGTCAAGGAAAAACACCTCTGTAGCTCATAAAGATCTACATCAATGCTGATATCAGGAACACAATCAATTTATTATCTGAATAATAAATAAAATAAAATTCATTATTAAAAATAAATAATGAATATAGACTAAATGTTAGCAAGGGAAAAAATCCCCAAAATTAAATTATCTGGCCCTGGCTGGTGTAGCTCAGTGGATTGAGCACGGGCTGGGAACCAAAGTGTCCTGGTTCAATTCCCAGTCAGGGCACATGCCTGGGTTGCAGGCCAGGTCCCCAGTGAGGGCCATGTGAGGAGCAACCATACATTGCTGTTTCTCTCCCCCTCTGTCTCCCTCCCTTGCCCTCTCTCTAAAAAAAAATAAATAAATAAAATCTTTAAAAAAAAATTAAATTATGTTTTTTAATCAACAACTATACACTCACACACACAAAATCAATCGAAAAGAAATTAAACACTGATCTATCTTCATTCCTAGACTGTATGTCAGCTGATTTTCTTTTTAAGACAAAATAGATGCAAATGCGCAAGAAAGTGTCCCTTAACAGGAACACGTGGTTTTTAGGGACTTGTACTGACCGGCTCAGAGTCATAGCAATACTCATCCCAGCTCTGTCTGAGAGGTTTCTTTGTTATCTGAAAGTAAGGCAGATTAGTTAGGTAGAAATAAAGGTTATCACACTTCTCTAATCATGTCTTATAGTGTTCAGGTGTCATTGTTGCTGTCCAAGGAAAGTTATTTTGTATAGCAGCAAAGAACAAGAAACAACTAGGTAAACATTCCAAATCTGGGAGATCATATATTATTTTAACCATACTTCCTATTGTCCAGTGACTCTAAGATGCTTATTAACTGCTGAGTCACATATATTATGAATACTGACCTTACAACAAAAATATGTAAGGCATGGTCACTGATTACAAAAAGATCTGGAAGAACAGTAAACTCTGAAATTCTCTATTACTAATAACTATCAGCTCATTTATGAGCAATGACTATTTTTTAAAAAGAAAATATTTAATCACCCAAATATAATGCAAATAGTTTAAATAGGGGAGGAAAAAATCTACTTAAGTCTTTCTAGTACAAATGCCTAATATTATATCAAAGAGTGGTATTTTGAATAATTTTGAAATTATCAACATATTAAAACAAAGCTTTTTTGTTTATATAAATGTGTCACTTCATATGTCAGTTATACAGCATGCTGTATATTTTGGGAAAAGTCTAAGATGTGATTTTCATAACCCTAAAACACTATAACCTTTGAGCCATTATCAAAGTGTTAATTTGCTTATTGCACTATTTGTAATTGCTTAATTTAAAAAACCTTTAAGGATTTTTTTTCATTACCAGAAAGGGCTGTCTTTCCATACATATTACATCTTGTCTTCAAAAATCAAAATAAGACAATTTGTTACTTAAACGAGGTATTGTCATACCAATTCTATTAATACTGGTCCTAGAATTTTTGCTAATATGAAGAATAATAAACTTAGGGAAACCAATGTAATGAAAAGCTGTGATAATTACTACTTATTATAGAAGTTTAGGAACATAACATAAGTTTCAAGGGAAGATACAAAATTTTCTAAGTCACTTCCTTTGATGCATTTCATATTGAGTTTTAATAGGATTGTACCTAAATTATAAAAATAACAATACTCTCAGTATCATGCAAAGAGGTAATATGTATTAGACTGTAAAACATGCAAATAAGGGTTCAAGGTACCCCTTGCAAGGGGCAAGCATTAAGCATTAGTAACATTTGACATGCATGGTCTGTAAAAGGTAAATTGCTTTGGTGAGCGTAAATCATTTTTCTAACATGGAGATACCTATAAACAGTTTGTTATTCCCTTTAAAAGTCTCACAAAAAAGCAAAAGGCACATATATAATCCTTTAAAACACATGAGAGTAATAATAAATTTTTAATTCGAGAAGTGCATCACACAAATGTTTAAATTGCATGTTGGGAAATGCTAGTTAATATCCATGACCAGATTTGAAAACCAAGTACCAAAAAAAAATAAATAAATAAACTGTTATCAAGAGCTACAATTTAATAATGCCCCACATTTGAAAATGTTTTTCATTAACACTTACCTGATTAAGGTAATGATATTCTTCTGGTTGTTTAAGATGGAATGCTAATCTCTCTTCTTCACTTGCTCCTGCCAGAAGGTAATAGAATACATGATAGTTCCTGTTGGAAACAAAGAAGTATGGCTTTATAATTAGCATGATCTATGAGTATCACTTAAATGGAAAAAAAAAAGAAAATATAAATTACTAAAATGTTTCAGCCTTGCTTCATTTTTTAATACAAAGGTGATAAACTCAATGTTTGAGTACTATAAATAAAATGTTTTGAATGCTGAATTCAAAACAGAAGAATTAAGGCAGCAATACGGCAAAGTTAGAACCTCTGAAAATGTTTTCTTCCATAAAACCACTGAAACAGTAGCAAGTGTGTGGTCCTGGCCGGGTAGTTCAGTTGGTTGGAGTGTCGTCCCCATATGCCAAGATTGTAGCTTCTATTCTCAGTTAGGGCACATAAAAAATCAATCAATGAATGCATAACTGAGTGGAACAAGAAATCGAGTTTCTTCTTGCTCCTTCTTTCTCAAAAGTCAATCAATAAAAAAAAATCTTTTAAAAACACTAGCAAATTTGCCAAAATCATCTTTTTGGAACTCTAGAAATTAATTAAAAGTTTAAAGCAATGCTGGGAGTGTTTACACACTAAACACAGTGGAATCTCAGTAAAACCTGTAAAGTTCTGCCCTTTTAACTTGTCCTGTTCCATCTGCTCATCGCCAAATCCATGGTAGCCTTACAAACAAAGACTTTACAATCCTGGTCAACAGCAGAAACCTGGCAGCCTCCGAAAGGGGCATTAATGGGTTGGCACTTGTTAGAGCCTCATTCCATGAGAAACATCATTATTTGTACTGTATGGTAGAAGCCATGTTTAAAACTCTCTTTATTTGACCTGATCCAAAGTAGGCTCACTGTGAAAATCTTTTCCCCAGAGGCATTTGTAGAAAACAATTATAGGCAATTATTTAACTTGTCACCGTCTGAAACAGTAGAGAAATATTGGAGCAAACAACACTTAAAAGGAAAAACTTAAAGGAAAACTCTGAGAATCTCCACGCAGTCTTTGGAAAGCTCCAATATATTCCTGAGTATTTGGATAGCCATATGCACATGTCCAGGGCCACATGCCAGCTCCGCACAGACCAGAAAAGGTAATAAGCTCTCACTTCTGGTTAACCTGGAAGGTCTGTACAAGCAGTAAGTAAATTTGAAGGAGGAATTATAAAATGCCTACCTGAGTGTAAAAGGCATGGTCCAATACACACACAGAGTCAAACTTACTATTTTCAAGCATTTAAGGAAATCTCTGTTTAATCCATTACCTAACCAAGCAAATATATGAGTACTTCAATGCCCATACTCAAAAAATACCTACATCACGAAGTTAGCTCAGAAAAGTCAAGAAACAAACAGCAAGAACAAAAATCACTACCACAAATCCTGGGAGAGAGAGAATGTCATCTCCAGAGATGTCACATGATTATTTAAAATTTCCCATTTTCAAAAAAAAAATTTATGAGGCATGCAAAGAAACAAAGTATAGCACATACAAACAAAAAAGAAAAAAGAAGCTATAGGAACTGTCCCTGAGAAAACCCAGGCATTACTTACAACACTTTCAATCAACTGTTTTAAATATGTCCAAAGATCTAAAAGAAACTAGATTTTAAACAACTGCAGGAATATGAGAATGATGTCTCATCAAACAGACTATCAATAAATATATAGAACTTATCAAAAAAATTTTATGTTGAAAATATAATTATAAATTTTCTAAAAAAAAGGAAAAAACTAGAGGAGGTCACCATCAGATCCAAACATAAAGAAGGAATTGGTGAACTTGAAGTCAATTGAGACTAGTCTAAGAAACATAAAGATAAATGAATAAAGAAAACTGAATACAGTCTCAGAGATCTGTGGGACACCATTAAGTAGACAACACTTGCATAATGCGGGGCACCAAGATATGGAAAATGGGAATCCAAAAGAGAAAAGAAAAGGTGTGAAAAAATACCTGAAAAAGTGACCAAAAACTCCTCAAATGTGGTGAATAACCATAATGTGCAAATCAAAAAAACAAACGCAACAAATTCCAGGAGGTGGGGATGAGGGGATCAAAAAGAGCCAAACTAGGACCAATCAAGACTGCTGAAAGTCAAAGACAAAATTTTCTTTTTTGGCCCTGACTGGTGTGGCTCAGTGGATTGAGCATTGTCCTGTAAAATGAAAGTTCGCTGGTTCAATTCTTGGTCAGGGCACATGCCTGGGGTGCAGGCAAGGTCCCCAGTTAGGGGTGTACAAGAGCCAACCAAATGGTGTTCCTCTCAAACATCAATGTTTCTCTCTCTTTCTCCCTCCCTTCCTCTCTCTCTAAAAATAAATAAAATCTTTAAATTTTTTTGTAATATTTCAATTACAATTGGCATTCAATATTATTTCATATTAGTGTCAGGTGTACAGCATAATGATTAAACATTTACGTAATTTATGAACTAATTCACCTAGTAAGTCTAGTACACACCTAGCACCATACATAGCTATTACAACATTATTAACCATATTCCCTATGCCATATTTTACCTTCCCAAGACTATATTATAACTACCTATTCGTATTTCTTAATTCCTTCACCTTTTTCACTCAACCCCCCAACCCCACCGTCATCCGGAAACAATCAGCTTGTTCTCTGTATCTAGGAGTCTATTTCCACTTTTTCTGTTCATTCATTTGGTTCTTTAGATTCCACATGTAAGTGACATCATATGGTATTTGTCTTTCTCTCTCTGACTTATTTCACTAAGCATAGTACCCTCTAGGTCCATCCATGTGCTCAATGACAAAAGGTAATATTTCATTCTTTTTATGGCTGAGTAATATTCCATTGTACATATGTACCACCTCTTAAGTATCAAATCATCCACTGATGGGTATTTAGGTTGCCTCCACATTTTGGTCATTGTAAATAATGCAGCAATCGACACAAGGATGCATATATCTTTTCAAACTAGTGTTTTGGATTTCATCAGATAAATACCCAGAAGTGGAATTGTTGAGTCATACAGTGGGTATATTTTTGTATTTGAAGAATCTCCATACTGTTTTACAAAGTAGCTGCACCAATTTGTAATCCCACCAACAATGCTTCAGGGTACCCTTTTCTCCACATCTTGGCCAACTCTTGTTCTTTGTTGGTTTATTGATATAGCTATTCTGACAAATGTGAGGCGATACGTCACTGTGGTTATAATTTGCATTTCTCTGATGATTAGTGACATTGAGCATCTTTCCAAATGTCTATTAACCATCTATAAGTCTTATTTAGAAAAAATGTCTATTCCAGTCCTCTACCCATTTTTAATCAGATTGTTTTTTGGTGTTCAGTTGTATGAATTCCTTATATATTTTTGTACATTAACCTCTTTCCAGATGTATCACTGGTGAATATCATCTCCCATTCAGTAGGCTGTATTTTCATTTTGTTCATGGTTTCCTTCACTGTGCAAAAATTCTTTAGTTTTATGTAGTTCCATGTGTTTTTTCTTTTCTTTCCTTTGCCCAAGGATACATATCCAAAAAACAATCAGTAAGAGAAATGTCAGAATTTACTATGTTTTCTTCTAGTACTTATATGGTTTTGAATCTTACATTTAAGTTTTTAATTCATTTTGAGTTTATTCCAACATGTTGTAAGAAGGTGATCCTGTTTCATTCTTTTGAATTTACCTGTCCAGTTTTCCCAACATCATTTATTAAACAGACTGTCTTTACACCACTGCATGTTCTGGACTCCTCTGTCAATGGTAATTAACCACACAAGCATGGGTTTATTTTCTTCTCTTTATTCTCTGCCATTGATCTATGTATTGGTTTTCATGCCAGTACCATGCTGTTTTAATTACTATACCACTGTGGTATAGTTTGACATCAGGTAACATGATACTTCCAACTTTGTTTTTCTTTCTCAAGAGCATGTAGCTATTAGGGGACTTTTGTGGTTCCACATAAATTTTAGAATTATTTGCTCTAGTTCTGTGAAAAAATGGCACAGATATTTTGATAGGGATTGCATTCAATCTATAGAATTCTGTGGGAAGTATAGACATTTTAACAATGTTCATTGTTCCTAACCATTTTAATAGTATATGCTTCCATTTATATGTAATATCATTTTTTCCTTTAAATTCTTGTAATTGTCCAAGTACACATCTTTTACCTCCTCATTTAAATTTTTTCCTAATTTTTTGATGCAACTGTAAATGGGATTGTTATCTTAATTTCTCTGATAGTACATCACAGGTATGTACAGATACAACCAATTTCTGAATATTAATTTTGTATCCTGCTATATTACTAAATTCAATTTCCCACTTCTAATTATTTATCAGTAGAGTCTTTAGAGTTCTCTCTATATAATATCATGTCATCTGGAAGTAACTGCAGTTTTACTTCTTCCTTTCCAGTTTGAATGCATTTTTTTTTTACTGGTCTGATTGCTGTGGCAGTATTATGTTGAATGGAAGTGGTGAAAGTGGACATCCCTGTTTTGTTCCTGATCTTAAGAAACCTTCTAGGTCTTCGAAAGTATGATATAAGCTATGGGTCATACATGGCCTTTATAGTGGTGAGGTGTGTTCCCTCTATTCCTACTTTGCTGAGATTTATTTTTTCATAAATGGATGCTGGATTTTACCAAATGCTTTTTTTCCCATCTATTGATATAATCATATGACTTTTATCCTTCATTTCATTTATGTGGTTTTTGACATTAACTGATTGAAGATATTAAACCAACCCTGCATACCAGGAATCAATCCCACTTGTCTATGGTATATAATCTTTTTAAAGTATCGCCGAATTGTTTGCTAATATTTTGTTGAGAATTTCTGCATCTATGTTCATCAGAGATATTGGCCTATAATTTTCTTATTTTTTTTGTAACATTACTGAAATCAGGGTAATGCTGGACTGAAACTGAGTTAGAAAGCCTTCCCTTCTCTTGAATTTTTTGGGATAACTTGCAGAGGATTGCAGTTCATTCTCCTTCGAATGTTTGGTAAAATTCACTTGTGAAGCCGTCCAGTCCAAAAGTTTTGTTTGTTTGGAATTATTTGATTAGTAGTAACTACTTTGTTTAGATTTTCTGTTTCTTCTTGATTTTGTCTTAGAAAATTGTGTCTCTAGAAATGTATCCCTACTTTCAAAATTGTCCAATTAGCATATAGTTTGTTCACAGTATTTTTTTTATAATCCTTTGCATTTCTGTGGCCACTGTCAATTTTCCCCTTTCATTTCTGATTCCATTTATTTGAATCCTCTCTCTTTCTCTCTTGATGAGTCTCACTGAAGCATTATCAGTCTTGCTTATCTTGCAAAGAACCAGCTCTTGATTTCATTGATCTTTTGTATTGATTTTTAAGACTCATTTATTTCTGCTCTGGTCTGTATTATTTCCTTCCTTTGAATATTGTTCATTTTCCAGTTCCATTGAGTGTAAAGTTAGATTGTTTATTTGAGAATTCTTTTTCTTGAGGTAGGCCTTACTGCTATGCATGCATTTCCTCTTAGGATTGTTTTTGTATTTTCATTTGTCTCAAGGTATCTTTTGATTTCTTCCTCAATCTCAATGAGCCCATTCTTTCTTTAATAGCATGTTATTTAGCCTCCGCATGTTTCTGTGCTTTTCAGGTTTTTTTCATATAATTGATGTTTAGTTTCATACCATTGTGGTTGAAGAACATACTTGATGTGATCCAAATCTAAAATATCAACTAAATCCTTCTAGTCTAATTTGTCTTTTAAGATCATTGTTTCTGTGTTGATTTTGTATGGAAGACCTATCCACTGATGTCAGTGGGGTGTTAATGTTCCATACTATGACTGTATTACTATGTCTCTCTCCCATTATGTCTGTCAAAATTGGCTTTATATATTTAGGTCCCCTTATGTTGGGTGCATAAATTTTTACAAGGGTTAAATTCTTTTGTTGGATTGATCTTTTTATCATTATGTAGTGTCCTTGTCTCATTATAGCGATTGTTTTAAAGTCCATTTTATCGGATATAAGTATTGCTACCCCAGCTTTCTATTTATTTACATTTGCCTGAAATATGTTTTTCCATCCTTTTTCATAAGTCTGTTTGTGTCTTTCAATCTTGTAGACAGCATATGTATGGTCTTGTTTTCTTATCCATTCAGCTACTCTATGACTTCTGATTAGAGGATTTAATCCATTTATTTTTAAAGTGATTATTGATAGTTACACAGTTATCATCTTTTTATTATTCATGTCTATGTTCTTTTATTACCTTCTTCTTAAAGAAGTCTGTTTAACTCTTCTTTTAATACTGGTTTAACGGTGGTTAACTCCTTACCTTTTTCTTGTCTGAGAAGCTCTTTATTGCTTCAATTTTTTTTTTTTCTCCTTCAATTTTAAGTGATAGCCTTACTAGGTCGAGTAGTCTTGGTTGGTTGTAGGTCCTCTTTATTACTGAATAAGCAATTCAGTGGTAGCACTGAGATCTCCCTCACACACACCCCTTTCAGTAATAAACAGAGCAACTAAACAGATCAATTAGGAAGAAAAGGACTTGGAAAATACTACATTCCACCTAGACTTAACAAACATCTACAGAATACTCCATCCAAGAACACCAGTACCCATTTTCTTAAACTTCCATGGAAAAATCTCCAGAATTGAAAATATTAGACTATAAAACAATAAGTCTCAATAAATTTAAGGAGACTGAAATCATACAAAGTATATTCTCTGACCATCTTAAAAACTTCAAAAATTCAGAAATATGTGGAAATTCAACAACACACTCCTAAATAACCAATGGGTCAAAGAAG